>JAMXBB010000007.1:102705189-102882274 GCA_024138015.1 Lumnitzera littorea
AATGTTGCCCGTATAAATAATGTCTCCAGATCTTCAAAGCAAACACTACAGCTGCTAATTCCAAATCATGAGTCGGATAGTTCCTCTCATGAGGCCTCAACTGTCTGGATGCATAAGCGACCACTTTTCTATCCTGCATCAATACACATCCTAGTCCACTTTTGGAAGCATCACTATATACACAATAAGATTTACTCGGATCTGGTAGAATAAATATTAGTGTAGAAATCGATCGATGTTTCAATTCCTGGAAACTTTGTTCACATTCATCACTCCACTCAAATTTAACATCTTTTTACATCAGTCGAGTCATAGGCTTAGTGATTTTAGAAAAATCTTTTATAAATTGTCTATAATATCCTGCCATTCCAAGAAAACTCCTCATTTCTGTTATAGTAGTTGGCTGTTTCCATTCAGCTACTGCTTTGACTTTTTCGGGATCGACTGAAATTCCTTCACCTGACACAATGGATCCCAAAAATGATATCCTATCCAGCCAGAATTCACATTTATTCAACTTAGCATACAGTTGATTGTCCTTTAAGTTTTGCAAGGCTAAACGTAGATGATCGGCATGATCTTCCTTAATTTTGGAATAAATTAAAATATCATCAATGAATACCACAACAAACTTATCCAAGTAAGGTTGATAGATCTGATTAATCAAATCTATAAACACAGCTGGTGCATTCGTTAAACCAAAAAGCATTACTAAAAACTCGTAGTACCTGTATCTGGTTCTGAAAGCTGTTTTTGATATATCCTCCAACTTAATTTGTAACTGATGGTATCTAAATCTTAAATCAATTCGTGAAAATACAATGACACCATGCAGTTGATCAAACAAGTCATCAATTCTGGGTAATAGATATTTATTTTTAATAGTCACCTTATTTATTTCCCGATAATCGATACATAACCTCATGGTTCTGTCTTTCTTTTTCACAAATAACATTGGTGCTCCCCTAGGAGATATACTGGGTCGTACAAATCTTTTGTCCAATAGCTCTTGAAGTTGCTTCTTCAATTCTTGAAGTTCTATCAGCGACATTCGGTATGGAGCTTTTGATATTGGTTCAATTCCTGGCACCAATTCTATGGAAAAATCTAACTCTCGCTGTGGTGCTAATCCAAGTAATTCTTCCAAAAAAATATAAAAAAACTCATTTACTATTGGTATTTCCGATATCTTTGGGGTTTCCCTTTCTCCTTCAATGGCAAATATCTAGTAGAATTACCATTCCTCAGTAACTTCACTTACCTCCATCACTGATAATCTTAGACTTCGCTTACCTATTTTTCCTTAAAATATGATCTTACCTTCATTTAAGATTATGTTTTTATTTTGATAATCCACTTTAGCTCTCTGCATGGACAACCAATCTATTCCCACAATGATATCATATCTCTTAATTGGTAATATTATGAGTTTTATTAGGAATTCTTGTCCTTGAATTTGCAATTGTCCATTATCTACTATTTCTCATGTTAACACTTGTTCTCCAGTAGGTGTTCTTATCCTATATGTAGATCTTACTTCACTTGTCTTAATTCCATTTCTCAATACAAACTCTCGACTGCTAAACGAATACGATGCTCCAGTATCAAACAACACATATGCAGCCCGTCCATTTATAAGTACATTTCCTAAAATAATTACTAGTGTTATAATTATCTCTCTTAAGCACTATACTTAAATCATATCTTTCCATAGTTTTTAACACCATCTACAGATATATACACAATCAAATCATAAATAAGTAGAAATTACAAGTTAGTTTCATATACCTGTTACTAAACCTTGGTTAGTTCCATCAATCTCCATTTCATCATCCGAACCATCATGAAAGTACTCTTCCATCCATTCATCAAAGTCTTCAATATCCTCTTCTATCCCCTCAATTGCAAACACCCATGCTAGAACAATAGTTGTCTCTACTCCTCTGGATTTCTTTTGTCCGATTTGACCACAATATCTAAATAAATGCCCTTTCATTCCATACTTAAAGCATTTTACTACTTTCATCTTTGGACACTCCCTTGATATATGATTTGGATCACCACATAGATAACACTTGCCTTTTAGTTGAGTACATTGCCTAGGGAAATGTTGAGCTCTACACTTCCAGCATTTCACATTTCCAGATTCATCATAAAAACTAAATCCAGTCCTATTTGAAGTAAGGCCACTAGTTACAGTAGCTATCTTCTTCCCTCTCTAGTTTGAGTTATTATTTGCACTTGGAAATATTCTCTTGAAAACAGGCATGTATTGGTTAACCCTTCTTAGTTTCTTACTCCATTCACTTTGCATGGCCAGTCGATTATTCTCTAGTTCACGCGCCTTATCCATAATCTGATGATAAGTGGTGAATCCATAATCCATCAACTTGCATTGTATCGTAACATCAAATCCATTAAGAAAAAGATCCTTCTTTAGCACCTGATTACCCCTTTGCGACTCAGGCACATATTGCAATAGCCTGTTAAACTTATTCTCATATTGTGCTATACTCATAGGCCCTTTCTTTATTTCCATTAACTGTCGAGTCATTTGATTTTGCACACTGACAAGAAAATATTGACTCTTGAATGCTTCTCAAAATGCTTGCCACATAATGGGGCTTGGCATTGTCTTACTGTCGAGTCTCACCAAACTCGTGCTCTCATCTTTAGCAAGAAAGTGCCATAAGAAACTTTTTTATTTTCAGGAATCCTATATACCTCAAAACTGTGCTCAATCTGAGCTAACCAATCATCAGCTAAAGTAGGCTTGCCCATTTCAACTTCGAAATGCCCACGGGAAGTCAACTTGTATCTTAGGGTCGAATTACTCTAGGTTCAACCTCTACTGGCCTCTAGTTCACCATATTTCTACCTATGATCAAATGCTGGATTAAAGCTCCTTGCTGTTGGATCATAGTGTTTATATTAGCCAACATTTGTCCAAACTGAGTTGAGTCCATCATGTTTAGAGCAAGTGATATGTTATTTCTAGGTGGTTCTAGTGGATTAGGAGGGTTAGGAGGTGGTACTTCTGCTGCAGGTCGATTATTCCCATTTCCCTTTCTATTTGATTCCCCTGCCATATTCAAATTTACAATCTACCAATTATTAATCCTGTACTCACAAAATGTGTACCTGAGGTCAATATCTAGCCTAAACAGTTCATATTTATGTATAAATTAATTACTCCCTGTATTAACAATACTTAATTACAGGTTTCCTTATTAGGGATATTAATTAATAGAAGACCTGTATATTCCATTCATGTATAAGCAATAATACATTTATATATCACACCTACACCTGTATATAAAGCTCATCACGTTTTACATGTAGTATTATATCATTCTTATAGCGATATTTCATACAGATACAAATTAGTAAAGTCATGCATTTTTACAATAATCATATGATAATTGATACTTTACATTCAAAAGATCACATTACTTTATTTACAACATCAAATTACACATCTAATTATTCATATACATCATTTACATATCTAGTAGTTGCAACATCCGGAAATACATTAGTTACATTCAAAAAGTCAGAAGCATAACAAAATTGCTAGGAGGACCTGGATATATTAAACTACTAAGTCAGGTGATATTAAAAGCCCTAGACTTATCTGCTTACCGACTTCTTAACTTTCAGTTACTTCCACTGTCTAGAGTTGCTACATCTTTTAGGGGAAACCAATCTTCCATGCTAGTTTCATCAGATCCTAAACCAACCTCTACCACTATAAGAGTATTTGGTATGACTACTACCCTGTGTACCTTACTACCACTGTCCTATGCTTCCTCTTCTTCTGGATCTTCCTTAGGATCATGATCATTATCATTATTGACTCCTATATTTGGTTGAGCTTCTTGAGGTGAATTCTTAAGCGGTATCACAGGAGGTTCAGGCTTATGGGGCTGCAGTGGTACTTCTATACCCTCAATTCCATCTAGGGGGTATCTGGGAAACCAGTCGATTACACCAGGAGGATAGGTTCTAGGAATATGTAGAACACCTGGGGGTACTTAGTCAAAACTTGAGGGATAATCCCTACCTGCCTCTATTAAAGCTGGAAAATACAGTATAGGAATTTTTATAGATAAAACTTCATTTTCTCGAAAATATTTCTTCTCATAAGCAACTATAGCAGTATAATCATTATACGCAGGCCCTAACTCATCCCTCATTATCCTCTAATCATCTTGCATGCTGTAGGACATTTCACGCTTATAATTTTCAAGAATCTCATCAATAGTATAAAACAACTTCCGGTCAGCCAAATCTAACAACAGATTCTGTATCCGAATCTTATATTCAATAGGAGTTTTATCCCCTTCCCATTCAA
The DNA here is from genome assembly GCA_024138015.1 of Lumnitzera littorea. Taxonomy (NCBI): domain Eukaryota; kingdom Viridiplantae; phylum Streptophyta; class Magnoliopsida; order Myrtales; family Combretaceae; genus Lumnitzera; species Lumnitzera littorea. Next base: position 102,709,544 of record JAMXBB010000007.1, read on the forward strand.
AATTCCACCATGCATATAACAAACCAGTTTTTCGAATCTAAAATAACAAGTTAAAGTCAGTTCATAACCCCATTTTACATATATATATGTTATACATATATCTTTTAATCTAAGTCTCTTAAGTTCATTATTAATCCCATTCTCAGTGATCCTATTATCTACTTGTTTTAATTAGACGCTTCAATGCTTAGTTCTTTTAGAATCATACTTTGATATCAACTCAGAACTGTCACGCCCTGAACAAGAAGAGTCATAACAGTCCCACCGTATAAACTAATCTAAGATAGAAACCGATCTCACAGCTGCTATCGTAAATACAATTTACACAAGAGGCACAACTCAATCAGCTTAAAATGTCTGTTTTGACACCTGTTAATAACTAAACCTATAGTAGAGCTTTTAGAAAATTCCCATTCTATATAACCTGTTGTCTAGTACCACAACAGTATTTATACAAATGTTTTACGCCCAAAAGTAAAGTTCACAATTAGAGTTGATTAAAAACCACAAGTTTTGCAGTCTATATACAATAAGTTAGGAAATTATTGGGCTTCTAAGGAATTCCCAATTAGTTTCCTCAAAAACTCAAAGACAAAGTCAAAAGCCTAGGATCAGTTGATTCCTCGATCCTCACTTTCCCAAATAGTAGCACATTAACCTGGAATGGTGGTATCTAAACATCCTAACCTCACTCAACACTTGCAAAAGAGTCTATAGGGATGTGAGCACAACTAGCTCAGTAAGTGAGATTGAGTTAGAAGAGTACTGTACAAACACAAATAAAGTTAATAATTATGATGAAATACAATACAATCAAACAAATGCAACATCGCACAATGTTATCCAGTCCACTATGAGGTTAGAGAAATTACATTTGCTCCAACCAGGATTTAGGAGTTTCATCACGACTCAAGTCAGACCAAACTCAGGCTTGTGCAATGGAGAACACCCTCCTCCCATGACCGCCTTCGAACTACGGCCCCCAACCTTGCCATGACCTCCTCTCCTGTCACTTAATTTGGCTAAGGGTAGGGAAAAGACCATTTCTGCTATCCTCATCGAAGGAAGTCGGTATTCGGCCTGACACTCTTAATCGTTTCCCCTAATAGGTGTTATGCATGTCCAATTGCATTTTAGTCAACTAAACATTAGTTTTAACTAGGGGTAGCCAACAAGTTCACACAATACAGAATCTATACAAACATGCAGAACAGTATACTAAGGAGTTGAACTCCTATCACAACGGGGTATCATCCATACACACAGTATGCGTACAATCAACTAACTACAAACATAACCGAAAGTACTCTTGGGTCTCCGGATACTTTAAACAATATCCAAACAAGCGGTGAAGCTACAATCCCAACTTATTTGTTTAGACGTTCGCTTTTGCTAACTCGAATCGTCAACCATCTTTGTATTGGAAGATCCTATTTACACAAAAGACTCAAATTCAGTTTTCATAATAATTACGAAAACATTAGGTTTTCATCTAAAATGGTTATATATATATATATATATATATTATCTCCATAATATATAGTTGTATTATTACTATATATCGAATTATGTTATTAATTGTTGATACTGTACATCATATATACTATTACGTATTATCTATCGTTTCAATTATATCGAAGCGCACTTTTAGTTTATTAATTTACTTTTTAATTCCAGTAAGGTTATCGAAATATGTACATTTTTTAATATGATAAAGTTATAAGTTAAATTACTTAAGGTTGTCCAATTTTAACAAAATTAGTGTCGTTAGGTTCGTATAGACCTAACAATACGTTTTACGAGTCCTATTTCTAGAGATAACTTTTAACGGGTTGTTTGGGTTTTTAATACAGTTATACATAATTATATAAATATGATCGTATTATACGTAATTTACGTTATTAAATTGTATTTTACCTAATTTGTCCATATATTGTTACAATATAAATATTATCTAACTCTAGTATACCTAAAGTGTATTCTGATTAGAAAATATTAATAAATATAATAAAAATATTCATTTAATCCAATCTGATCAGCAATCCTATATATAGTTTTTATTTAACTATTTAATTCATTTTAGCTTATTAATATTAAAAATACACCCTAACTTGTAAATTAAGCTATTTTACTTAGTAAATTCATAATAAATAGTTCGGGTTACCAAATAATTCTCCAAAAATTTCTATAGACTCCTAAAAATATGGGTAATTCAATTATCACTTCGTTTCAAGTCTCCGACCTATCTTCTATATATTCATATTGACGATTTTACCTCTAAATTATTATAAATTACCCAATTATAATTATTTTTACACCAAATTAATTTCAATCTAACTCAATACTATTATTATTTACTATAGATTAGTACATATCCATTTCATCAATTAATTTCATAATTTCCTACTTAATTCATAATTTTAGTCTATTTTCGAGCTATTTTCTGGATAAAAATGCAATAAATATTAAAAAAATTCAAATCAAAATTCGGGCTACATAAAAATTATCTATATATCATAAATATCCTACACAAAAATTTTCAACTAGAAACAACACCATTTAGTACATTTATTTTACAAATCTAAATTCGGATAAACAGTAAATTTCTTAAGACGGTATATTAAATATTACGAATTTTTAAAAAATAAAAATATCATGTGAAAGCATGTTTAAAATAACCTAAGTAGAATTTTTTTCATAATTTTTAGGGTAAATTTACTAATTTTTAAAAATTATTGAAAAATAAGGCAGAATTTTGATCAACTGTTCTTGGTGGCTCCGGTGACCGTAGGGTGGTGGAGGTGTGTCGAAACACCTAGATGCTAGGGGTACTCCTTAGTGGTGGAGTGGCTTAACAAAAGATCAAAGGACATCCTAAGAACTAGCTCAGCTCGGTAATTGCTCTGTTTTTTCTATTTTTCACGATTTTTTTCTAATTTTTCTTTCTATTGTTTCTGGTTTGTAAAGTTGGGAATTGATGTAATGAAGCCTATTTATGCATGCTGGAGTCGGTTGCTGCTTTTCTTTATTTTTCTTTTTAATTTTTTCCCTTATTTTCCTCTCATAAATGCAAGTAGGAGACGTCATTTGCTTGTAGATTTTGCCTTTTGATTCAACAATTGTCCAACTTCTGTGATTCCCAGCAGTTTCTAGACTTGAATCAGCAATTGGAAGGCTTTTTGGATAAGATTTGCAATTATTTAAGTATTTTGAGTATATTTTATTAATACTTAATTATTTACTTAATATACGAGTATATATCCCTTGTATATATCACGCGTAATATATAACTATACTCATATAATTAAGTTTATAACATATCTTTTATTTTTAGGATATGTTCTCTTAATTAATTTTATGATTTTAACGAAATATATATATAATTACGTAATTTAGGGATAATTTATGGGTATAATTATTATTTATACCAGGTATACTTATAAAAATACGTGTATTTTTATATAGTAAATTATACTATATTATCTCATCTTATAGCTCAATTAACTTATATCTAAGTTCTCGTCGCAATCTGAATTTAATTTTTAGGAGTTTTGAACATTTTAGTACTATATTGAGTATTCTTACTTCTAAGGGCAAAATTGAGATTTTAGATTATTATTTTTGAAATCTAACTTCACTTGTCACTTTGTCTAACTTTTCTATCTTAATCGTAAAGTTTGGGCTCAATTGGATAAGTTTTCCTAAAAGCCCTAAATCTAAGCTCGGTTATCCTAAACTCAATTTTAGGAGCTTACAACAACTATACTCTATCATATAGGAATAATAATATACTTCCAATATGTATTTATGTTTATGTATATAACTTCAGGATAATACATAAAGTAAATAAAACCCTAATATTTTTCGTAAATCTTATGAAAACTAAATCTAGGTTTTGGTATATATATAGGATCTCCCGATGAGCATAATGTTAACAGTATAGACTTATCATAGTAAGCGTTAATATAGGTAAGTTGGGATTGTGGCTTTACTGCTTATTGAGATATTATATCAAAATATCTAGTGGCTTAAAAGTGCTTTTGTCTATGATTGTAAAATTAGTTGTCTGTATGCATACTATATGTGTTATTGGTATTTTGTTTTGTGATATGAGTCAAACTCCTTGGCATGCTGTTTTGTATGATTTCATAGTATTTATTGTATGATCTTGTTTGGTTACTCCTAAGTAGAACTAATAATGATCTGACCGCTAACATAACTAGATATGCATAGCAAGCCAATAAAGGGACAATTAGGTATGTTAGACCAAATACAGACTCCTTTTGATAAGAATAGCTGAAATGATATTTTCCCAATTTTTAGTTGAATTAAGTAGCAGGTGAGGAGGTCGCGACAAGGGTAGGGGCCATGGTTCGAAAGTGATTTTAAGAGGAGGATATTTTCCATTACACAAGTTTAAGTTTGGTTTGATTTGAGTCATGATAAACTCTTCAATCTGGGTTAAAGCGAATGTAATTTCTTTACCCTTATAATGGATCAAATAACATTGTGCAATACTGTAAATGATTGATTGCATTACATTTCATTATAATTAATAACCTTATTTATGTTTATACGGTACTCTTTTGTTTTCATCTTGCTTACTGAGTTAGTTGTACTTACATCTCTACAAACTCTTTTATAGGTGATGGGTAAAAGTTCAAGATGCACAAATAGAACCACCCCTAAGTTAGTACACAGTTAGCTAAGAAAGTGTGGAAAGGATAATCCATTGAATTTAAGCTTTTAACTTTTCTTTTTGTTTAAAGGAGACTAACCTAGAATCCTTGATACACCTACTAATTTTCTATCTTATTATAAATAGACTTTAAAACCTGTAGCTTTTGTAAACTCTTAGTGTGAATTATAACTCTATATGTGAAATATTTATATAAATACTATTGTATTATCGGACAACATATTGTCTTGAACAGGTATTTTGAAAAGTTATATCACATGTTTGATTATTAACATGTGTCTAATTAGATACTTTAAGTTGGTTAAATTGTATATGCCTTGTGTAAACTATATTTATGATAGTAACCTATTCGGGGCGTGATAGCATCTTTGTAGGATTTAGTCTAATAGCTGAATAAGAAGTAGTAATAGGTGTTGAATCCATGTAATATAGCCCACAAGGCTCATACTCTCAACCAAACACCTTCCTTATTCTCAAGTTCCGTATCATAGAAGAATAAGGAAAGAATGTGATGGAGCAATTATAAGAAATGATGAGGTTATTGACAAATGATAAGTTAAAAGGTAACTGAGATATAGATAGAATTGATTTTAAAGGAAACGATGGAAAAACTAAGGTAGTATTGATTTTACGAACTGATATTGGCCAAAGTGGAAGAGAAGGAAATGGTAAAGAGATTTGGCATGGTGCTCATTGAACCTCCGTAATATCTAACAAGTTGAGTCTTATGTAATAGGTAAAGTCAACCCATTAGCGGGAGGAGCGTTTAGTAATGTGGAAGAGTAGGTAATGTGTGAAAAAAGCAACTAAGTGTATCTAACATATGAGTAATAACGTCAAAATCAATAACCCAAGACTATAGAGAAGCCTAAGTAGGGTAGACAGTAGGATTACTTGATGGTTATGATACATTTTGCAATTGAAGGAGTAGCATATTCTTCCCATGATAAAGTAACAATAGACGTTTGGGTTTCTTCACCATGGAAATTTGCACTTTGTAGCATACATTGAATTTGAAGTAACGTGGGCATGTTTAGAAATGTTAAATCGAATAATATGAGCCCTACAAGGATCCCTATGTAAATCCTAACAAGTTACTTAGGTATGACCTAGACAATGAATGATCAATATAAGGATGTGATCCATAGTCTCAACTACTATGACTTATATTGCCTCCACTTTAAGTAGAAGATCCTCCATGACCACCATCAAGCATCCTACTAATGATAGCTAAATGGTCAAAGGGGAGAAGTAATAGATGATGCAAATTATGTAGAAACACGATTATAAACATCAATTAAGGACGGGAGCTTTGACAATCTTAAGAACTTAAGATTTTATCGACTCTAGCTTTGGTATAAGATTATGAGAAGTTTAACGATTGCAAGTTGATCACGCTATTTTTGCATCTCTTTTATATCTATAATAGGAGGCTTTCTATTGTTCATTTCTTTAAGACACTTTTTAACCTCATCATAATTTTTAGTTGAATCCTTACTACCCTTATTATAGTTTAAAGGAGTTAGCTAGAATATCATATATATGTGCATCATATGAGGCATAAAGGAACTGAAGATAATTCTAAACTTTTCTACATGTACTAAAATTTTTATGTAAACTAAGTGTTTGAGATTCCATTAAATTCAAAGCAAATGAAGATATTGGTTGATTTGATCTCATTCTACGTGTTTATTATCATCCCCTTAGGAGGTGACTCTATTTATATCTTAAGATATCTTTAACTATGAAAGAAGGCTTGAACTTACATCTCTAGTAATAATAATTTTTACCCCATTCAATTTGATACAAGTAAATGTTGAAATAAAAGACGTAGGTAGTGTAATGACTAATTTAGATTCCATGAAAAGTGACTAATCGACTTTGTTTTCAAGACATAAGAAAGTTAGATAATTGAACTATGTAAATTTGACATAGAAAACCATCTAATTATCATTGTTAATAATTTTCACACCTTTAGAGAGAACTTGATGGGAACCAAGGCTAAGTACGAAATACTAAGCCCAAGGACTTACTTTTCTAATATGTTAAGATGCCTAATAGCACCTAGCTGCAAAAGAAGAGCAGTTCATCCAAGCTGACCTAACATATCTCCTTAGTTCCCCCAATCCATTTACCATTTCATAAGTATAGGAAGAAGATCCTCCTGATGCTATCAACCCCCATCAAAGCTGAACATTGAACCCGTATAATTTTGAACCGGTAAGTATCCAAACTCAAGCTAACCTACAACTAAGCCAACCTGCCAAGTTATAACTTTTATAACTAGTGCTCTCTGAGCTCTCGACCAATCAAGCTATTGACCTAAGGCCGAGTGAGTCAGCTCTGCTCAACATTCATCATCAATTTGGACTACAAAATTGAGGGGCCAATATGTATCCCCTCTCTAACAACCATATTATCCTTTGCGAATGATATTTCTTTTGTTTTAATTGCCAAATTGCTTGTATATAATATGTACTTTTCCTTTTCTAGTAGGAATCTTTTTAGTAATTTATAGAAACCTATAACTTACCCTAATTGAGTCATATAAATATCTCCACTTATATTAGTTACAATTATTATAATAGTGGATATTTAGCACATTTCCTATTTTAAGCTAAGTATGTTCTTATTTGCTCTCTTTACTCTTATCTAAGTCATCGTTTGCGCGCGAACTAGTGGCCAAAAACCTCTTGTTGCACTTGTGTATTATATCAAATGTAGCTCAAGCTCATGTGTCATATTCATCATTGGTGTGTGGGAACCCTAGCTTAACCTTTGACTATCTTGTTATGCTTGTGTATTATATCAAATGTAGCTCGAGCTTATTTGTCATATCCATCGTTGGTGCATGAGAACCCTAGCTTAATCTTCGATTATCTTTAGTTATTTGAACCATCTTGCAGTTCGGACCTATTGGTTTGTGTGATACCTTTGGCTATGTGTTCATCCACGACTGTCGCCGTACTACATTTGTGTAAGTTTCTAGTAACTTCTTGATTCTTGAGTGTTTGTGTTGTAGTATCAATGTATGAAGTAAGTTGTATTAAGAACTAGGTTTCGTAGCTATATGTAGTGAGTTATAATGCAATGTGCAGTATTCTATGTTTTGTGAAGCAAGTGTAAGTGTTAAGTACCTCTGTTTTCCCTTGTTTTGTGTTCACAAAGCAAAGTGCATGGTTCTTGTTGGTTTATGACTGTATGAAATCATAGTTAAGTTGCTCTAGTAGTTGTTGGCATACGGGGAATTGGCTAGTTGTTTAAAGAAGGGATTGACAAGGGATTTGAGTAAGAATCATTTGTTTTACATGAAAGAGTTAGTATATTGAGGTGTTAAACAATGTCGGACTCTAGTGTTTAAGAAACTCTCGGAAACCAAAAGAGTGGTGTTGTTATGGGCTTAGACAACAAGGAAGTTATACACCTAATCTACAGATGAAAGACTGGACAAGCTTGCTGACTTAGTGACTAGCTTGGTAACTGCTATAAATGAAGATAGGCTACAAGCTAGAGATGACCTGTATAAAGGCTGAGCAAATGAACTACCTTAAAGAGGTAATGGTTGACTTGGTTAAGCTAATTTCCTAATTCAACTACACCGAGCTAGAGGAGTGGATAGATTTACTTGATGAAGGCTTGTAATAGAAGAAATAGAAGAAGAGGATGAGGAATTAAGAGATGAAGAAGAGGATTAATATGAACATAAAGAAAGAAATGCCCGAGCTCTTAAGGTAGAAGGATTTAGATAACAAATCCCAAGCGTCTTTAGTAGTGGAGATGCTGAGGACTATCTAGACTAAGTTAGTAAGATAGAAAAATAGTTTGAGTGTCATGTGGTTCCTAAGAATGCCAAAGTAAGACTTGTTATCTTAGAATTCATAAGATATGCTACCTGTAGTAAAAGAATTTGCAAGCTATACGACGAAGAGAAGGGGAGAGAGAAGTTAGAGACTGGGATGAGATGAAGAGGGTAATGAGGAGGATATTTGTTCTGAGCTATTATCTACAAGATGCATTTAAAAGATTGTAAGAGTTGAGACAAGGAGGATCAAGTGTTGATATGCATGTGAAGGAGTTTCGAATGCTTATTATTCATTGTAAAGTTGTAGAGCCCAAAGACCGAACTATTTGTTGATTTGCTATTGGTTTGAAATATGAGATTAGGGATATCTTAGAGACTAGAGATATTGGGTCCTTAGATGAAGCAATTTGAGCTATTCAAAGGATAAAGTGACGTTAAATGGGTAAATTTTAAGCTTTCGTTGGCCAAGCTACCTCTAACAAACTTGTGAGAATGGAACCAAGAAAAGCTACTACAATTTAACCTGTTTCAGTCACTCGAATTGAGGAAAAGGAACCTTCGAGAAAGTTTGAGAAGGGACAGAGCTTAAGAAGAAAGATTAGCGAAATCAAGTGTTTCAAGTACCAGGGATTTGGGCACATGGCTTCTTAATGCTTGAAAAAAAGGGTAATGGTGATAAAGGGTAAGGTTCCAACCATAAAGGTTGATAGCACTAACAAAGAGGTTGAAGAGTAGAACAAATCTGGACAAACTGCCTAGTCTGAAGAGAAGGAGTTTATTTAAAGTGAAGAAGGTAACTTCATGCTAGCAACCATGGTGTTAAGACAAATGATGAGTGTGAGCCTAATAGCTAAGGACAAGTAGTGTGACAATTTGTTTCACACCAATTGCAAGGTTAATGGGATGTTGTGTACTCTTATTTTTGACAATGATAGCTGCATTAATGCAATGCTTACATTTATGGTCCAACAATCGAAACTGTTGACTACACCTTACCCCAAACCTTACAAGCTGCATTGGCTAAGTGATAAAGGAGCCTTGTAGGTGACCAAATAAGTTGTAGTGTCAATTTGCGTTAGAAAGTACTAGGATGAAGTTTTTTGTGATGTGTTGCCTATAAGTGCTTCACATATTCTTTTGGGAAGACTGTGGATGTTTAATTGACATGTGATCTATGATGGGAAGAGAAATGATTGTTCTTTTAAACACAAAGGAAGAAAGGTGAGAATGAGTCCAATGTTTACTGAACAAGTCAAGACTATGCATACTTAACTTACTTGAGCCTTAAAGAAGGAAACCTTAGCAACGACCAGTGCTAAATTGCCAAGAGAGATGAAGCTTGAAGAGTTAACCTATCTGTTGGTCAAAAGGTTGCTTGAAATGAGGAAATTGAATGTTGAATTGCCTGCCGAGGTGAAGGCCTTGATGAAGGAATTTACTGATTAGTTCCTTAACGAACTACTAGAAGGTTTGCCTCTAATTAAAGGGATTGAGCATGCAATAGATTTGCAATCAGGAGCTGCATCACCAAACAAGCCAACATATAGGCAAGACCTCGAACAGGCGGCTAAGCTCCAAAGGCAAATGGACAAGCTATTGAAAAGAGGATATGTGAGAGAATCCTTAAGCCTATGCGCTTTACCATCCTTATTAGTGCTAAAGAAAGATAGCACGTAGCATATGTGTGTGGACAGTTAAGCCATCAATCGGATTACAATCAAATGTAGGTACCCTGTTCCTTGACTTGATGATATGCTTGATGAATTAAATTGAGTAAGGATCTTTTCTAAGATCGATCTCAAATCGAAGTACCATCAAATTAGAATATGGGAAGGACGTGAATGGAAGATTGCATTCAAAATTTGCAATGAATTGTATGAATAGCTAATGATGCCATTTGAGTTGTCAAATGCACCAAGTACATTCATGCAGTTAATGAACTATGTGCTTCAAGACTTGATTGGGAAGTTTGTCATTTTTACTTTGATGATATCCTTGTTTATAATCTTGACTTGGAAACATACTATGAGCATCTTTGAGCTGTCCTTGGCAAGCTTTAAGCTAAAATACTATAGGCTAATCTGTAGAATGGTAACCTTAGGTGAACTTTTGAGGATTTGTTGTTAGTAGAAGTAGCATATGAGTTCATGAAGAGAAGGTAAAGGTGATTACTAAATGGCTTATGTTGACCGGTTCCATCGATGTACAAAGTTTTCATGGCTTAGCATTATTTTACTGTTTATCATAAGGAATTTCAACACTATTGTAGACTCACTTACTGAGCTATCGAAGAAGAACATTAAATTTCGATGGGGAGAGAAGGAGCAACAGAGTTTTAAGGAGGTGAAGAAAAAGATGACAATTTTCTATGTCTTAGCTCTTCCCGAGCTTTGACAAAGTGTTCAAAGTAGAGTACGATGCATCTAGATTGGGTATAGGTACCATGCTAATACAAAAACACCGACCGATTGCCTACTTTAGTGAAAAGTTTTATGGAGCAGCATTAAATTATTCTATATATGACAAGGAGTTCTAGTCCATGATTTGAGCTCTAATTGCTTAACAGTACTACTTGTTTCTTAGAGAATTTGTGATTTATACCAACTACGAATCATTAAGGTATTTGAAGAGCCAACCAAAGCTGTCCAAAAAAACAAGCTAAGTGGATTGAGTTCAGGAAGGGATTTTCTTATGTCGTTAAATACAAGACTGGCAAGAACATTTAATACCTTATCACAAAGACATATACTCTTGATTGAGCTCTAAACAAAACTTCTTGGGTTTTTAATGTTAATGGTTTTTATGTCAAAGCTCCATACTTTGGTCCAATCTATACTTGATGTAAGGATGACCGATCTATTGATGATTATCATAAGGAGGACATATATTAGTTTAAAAAGGGGAAGTTATGTTTCCCGACCTGTTCCGTAAGAGAGTTAATAGTGTGTGGGAAACATGAAGGAGGATTATCTAATCATTTTGAAAAGGCCCAAACTCATGAGGTAATTAGCTGAAGATTCTTCTATTTAAGGATGATGAAGGACGTGCAATCTGTGTTAGAGAGATGTGCAACCTGTAGTAGAGCAAAGAGTCGAGTTGAACAATTGCCTTATCTACCATTTCCTATCTTAACCAAACCATAGTCCGAGTTGAGTAACGACTTTGTGTTAGGTCTACAGAAGATGTCCCATGGGAAGGACTTCATTATGGAGGTCATGGATTAATTTAGTAAGATGGTACACTTTGTGCTGTGTAATCGAACTAATGATGCTTTGGCTATCTCTTTTCTCTTTTTACAAGAAGTGATCAAGCTGCATAAAGTGTTAAAAACCATTGTATCTGATCGAGACCTCAAGTTCTTAAGCCATTTTTGGAAGACCTTTTGGAAGTGACTAGCGACTAAGTTACTATTTAGTACATCTTACCACCTACAAACAAATGGACAAACTAAAGTCGTTAACAGGACCTTAGGAACTACTATAAGTTGCAGTTGGAAGAAACCTAACTGATTGGGACATATGTTTATTAATCATTGAGTTCGCCTAAAACAAGACCGCCTATAGTATCACCGAGAAGTCTCCCTTCGAGGTTACATATGTATATAATCTCGAGCTCCTATTGGATTAGATTTTCTAGCCCAGTTAGCTTGAGGATCAACAAGCTATGGAAAGATTAGAAGCTATCCGAGCAATGCACTAGAAGGTTACGGACCATCTCACCCTAGCTATTTCCAAGCTCAAAACAAAGGGCCAAGGACAAAGAGTCAAAAAATTTCAACTTTGTGATCTAATAGGGATCCATCGTAGTAAGGATAGGGTCCTTAATCTCAGGAAAAGCAAGTTGTCTCTATGAGTCGAAGGACCATTCAGATTGATCGGGGAGATCAATTCAAATGCTTATAGAGTTAACCTACCAAAGGAATATAGAGTTTCCCATACCTTCAATATTGTTGATCTTCACCCATATTTCCCTAATGATAAGCTACCCAAAGCTGACCAAGATTTAATGTCAAATCTCAAATAACCTAGAGCGAATGATAGGAATTAAGGGCCAATTACAAGATCCTAAGCTCGAGGAGTTGCTTCTTTAGTACATTGAGTTGCCTAACGGGACTTAGTTCCAAAATAAGAGTAGTTCCTCTAAGCCGACCTAACATATCTCCTGAGCTCCCCCAATCCATTCACCATTTCACAAGTAGAGGAAAGAGATCTCACTGATATTGCTGACCCTCATCAGAGTCGAATATTAAGCCTATAAAATTCCTAGCTGGCAGGTGTCCGAGCTCAACTAACCCATTGTTGAGTCGACCTGCTGAACCTGAGCTACCAAGTTCTAGCTTTTAGAACGAGTGCCCTTCGAACACCCGACTAGCCAAGCTGCCAACCTAAGGTTGAGTACGTCAGCTTTGCTTGGCACTCATTATCCATTTGAACCACAAAATTGAGGAGCTAACATGTGTCCACTCTCCAATACTATCCTTTGCAAAAGGATATTCCTTTTTGTTTTTATTATTAAATTACCATGTATAATATGTATTTTTCCTTTTCTAATAAGAATCTTTTTAGTAATTTGTTAAAGTGTAAACTTGCCTTAATTGGGTTATATAAATATCTCCACTTGTATTAGTCATAACATCAGAATTATGGATATTTAGCACATTTCTTATTTGAGCTAAGTATTTTCCTGCTTGCTTTCTTTAATCTTATTTAAGCCATTATTTGAGCGTAAACTAGTAACGAGTAATCTCTTGTTATTTGTGTATCATATCACGTATAGCTTGGGCTTGTGTGAGGCATTGATGTATCATATCCATCGTCGATACACGATAACCTCAACTCAATCTTCGAATATCTCCAATTACTCAATCCATCTTGTAATCTTGTAGTTCGAATTCATTGGTTCATGTGATACCTTCGGTTGTGCATACATCTATGATCGTCACCCCATACTAGAACTACTACACTAGAAATTTAAAATTGAATGTTTTGGTGCTTATGGTGGTCAAATTGCTCAAACTTGATATATAGTGGTTAGTAGTTAAGGAAATTGAGTTGAACTTGGGGGTGGCAGCTAGCTTTTGCATAAATAGGCCTAGTATAGTTTTGTAAGAATCAAGTCAACTTTGATGGACTTTTCCTAAGTAAGGTTAGGTTTTGCAAAAATAAGGACAAACTTGGTAGGCTTTGTACAAATCGTATTGAAATATGCTAAGGTTTGACAATTGGATAATTAGTGGAGCTGAGGTCTCAATTGGCCTAAGGATTTGAATCACAACACTAAAACCATGTTTAGATTAAGGGAAGGAATGAGGGAGGGAAGAAAAATAGGAATTTCAAGAAGAATTCCACTATTTGGGGAAGAAAGGGAAGGGAAAGAGAAAGGATTTGGAAGGGAAAACTTTCCCTTAGGCCTCCAAAAACAATTCTCTCTATATTTGGAGAGAATTGGAAGGAAATTGATAGAAATGATAATTATACCCTTAAATAAAAGCACATTTAAAGTTATAGGAACATTTATATCATTTTGCTACAATCAAAAATCATATTATTAACTTTCCTCCCACATTCCTTCTTTCCTTATACAAAGGCGCATATAATTTATTCCCTCTACTTTCTTTCCTCTTTAATTCATTCCTTTCACTTTGTTTCATTCCTAATTTTTTTCCATCTCCCCAAACAGTGTAAGGGTATCCGTAGTGGTGGCATTAAGGTTGTTTTATTTATTTTCAATATGGTAATGGTGTTTTGTACGATGTTGGGGTTTTGATTCGTATTATTGTGGTTATAGTTAGTGTTTTAACTGAACTATTGGTGGAGTGGGGTATTTTTTTCATGGTGTAGTTATAGTTGGACTTTTTGTGGTTGGTGTTTTTGTAATGATGATGGATTTCGACCATTACGGTAATGGTAGGTAGTTAATTGACCACCCTAATCCAATGTTCTTTCTTCCTTTTTTGTTTCCACAAAAAAAGTGCTAGGTATATTAATAAATTTGAAAGTACACTTATACCATTAATTAGCACAGCTAACATATATTAACATATCACTACAAGATACAAAAATTTTTTGGGTTGTGACTTTGGTGGTTGAAGAATATCTAGTGATAGGAGAGGATGTGAGTGGGGCTGCAATTCGTATTATTGTATCGTGTCTTGTTTTCTTATCTAAATGAGTTTATATCTAAAAAACCTCCGAAAACCTAAGCTCTGACATAACCCGTTTATTAATCGTATATAAGAATCTAAACCCATGATTTAGCATATCTAGTGCCCTAGTTAGATCCATTTATATTTGGGTTGACAATTTGTACTATCATGTCATATCTTATTTAACTTAAATTTGATATCGTTTATTGATTAAAAATATAATTAAATCTATAAAATATTTATAAATACAAAATGAAAAGAATAATAATATTTAAATTTTATAATGACAAATGACATAATATCTTCATAATTAATAAAAAATTACAACCTAAACAAAAGCATTAATAAAACAAAATCTTACTAAATATATAAAATATAAAAATTTAAGTTGTATAACATCATTAAATTTAGCAGAACCATGCATTAAATGGATATTAATATTACTACCAGTATTTATTTTTCAAATTTATTACATTGTTTCTTAGATTTAAAAGGAAAATAGTCAAATAATCTATATGTAAGTTCGTAATTTTTTGCTCATTTAGACTATGATGCAGAAAGAAGAGTATATAATATTAGTAAATCTTAATTCCATATCATTATTAAATTAAGTAGAATCATAAATTAAAATTTATCATATTATCTATCAAATTTTCATGGGAAACAGTTAAAGAATTTATACATGAGTTCGTAATTTTTGCTTATTTAAGTTAAGATGCAATGTAAAGAATATATAGCTAAAAATATTTCATATCTTTAATTAAGATTTCTAACTTAAAAAGAAATAATCTACGTAACAGAATGCAAATACAGAAGAATATATAGTGCGTCTTATGTCAGTATTCGAGTTTAGAAGCTTAACCATAACTAGAACACGAATTGAACCGTATTTAAACGAGTTTGACCAGTTTGTGTTTCATGTTAATTTTTTTTTTTTTTTTTTTGCACTAACGTCTATTTAAATCGCACAGTGTCGTGTCCTGGTCTATTGTATTCAAGTTCTTAATTGCTAGCCTTAAATATGAGATCATTCATTTTACTCCCTAAAATATTAAGGAAATTTTTTTTGCTTACAATTGGACGTTATCTAATGATGTTTCATTTAAAATGTGGAGTTTTAACTCTGAATATTAAGAATGTCCTTTTTCTTTTTATCGGTTGAATTTTCATATACATTGTTATGCAAAGAACAATAAGTGGTTGAAAGAGATTAATATTGTGTTGTAAATGTAGGGAAAAGTATGAAGCTTGTTAAGGGGTCTCGAATAAAAAAAAGTTTCTTAAATCAATCTCTCAAGAAGAAATTACACCAAGATCTATATATCAAATGTTGAATTTGAGCATGAAATCTACAAAGAGCTTCAAGTTTTAATTAGCTTGTTATAAATTAAACTATGTATTTCGTAAAATGAAGTACCCTACATCTATTTTGTATTTCCATCTCTATGCATCTCTTTGACTTGTCCCAAGGGCAATAACACAATAATAGTAATGAATATATGGGAAGTAAGAGAAGTTTAAGAAATATTGGTCTAAAGTTATTGAAAATCTTTTGGTTAAGTAGAAAGTGATAGGAATCTCATCATCAAGGAGCTTTTTAATATAATGAATTGGAGTTTATTAGAACTTTTAAGTTAAGCATCCTTAGGTTAAAGTAATTCTAAGATGGATGACTCCTTTGGAAAGTTGCTATACTGTTGGACAAAACTACACGACATTTGATGCTATAGTAGACAACATCTCGATAGAAGAAGTTTCTCGAGTTGTTATAAATAATATTAGAGCAATCCACCAGTTGGAGGTAGATCTAAGGTTATTGGGGCCGAAGGTGGCTATTCCCAATTCCATTTAGATGGGGCTCTCAGTGGTAATTCCTAATATAGGTTTATAGATGCAGGCGTAATGGCAATTCCTACCTAAGATCCTTTTGTATATAAAGTTTAGCATGGTCATAAGCACCCTCATGTTGCATGATGGCTTAAATAAAAAAAAAAAAAAAAAAAGAAGAAGCTAAATTTGCTATTATATATTCATGTTTGTATTAATTGTGTATGATTCATTATTTTGTGTAGTATGTGTATGTACCTATAGTGTTATGTATTAGGTTTCGGCTCACTCTTTTTTCCTTTTCAACTTTGGAAAATTTAGATGAACAAATAGATTTCATTGAATTTGGAGTCCCTTAATATTGCCTTTAGGATGGAAAGAGCGATGATAATGTTTATTATTTGAAGAATAACCTAAGAAGATTGGATAAATTAGAACTTTAGTCATGTTTTGTTAATAATTATTGTTTAAAAAGTAGTTATTTTCATTTTGAAGAAATTACGACTATTTGAGGAAATGAAATTAAATTTATGAGAATATTTGAAGACTATAATAGGAATATTTTGGAGATTTTAGTTGATTGTAATGACTGACGTGTCATAAGAGGCTAAGGGTATGTGACAGTCTATAATTTTCCAGACTTTGGAGTGTTAAACTTTTGGTGTGATAATATAGAAACACGTTTCCACTTTGTTGGATAATTGTCATATAAATTGCATATTTCAAATAATTTCATATATCATTTATTATTTATAGAGAGTTAAATTCAAATTTGGGTTTTAAACTAATTAATTAATTGAGTTTAACTCTTTGGGCTAAGGTAGTGATGCCTGAAGAATTTAGTTCTAATATCTGGAATTATCAAAGGAGTTTTGGCATTGTAGGCTTAAAATAAGGCCCATTAGATCAATCTGTCCAATCTAATCTTTTTTGATTTGGTTCATACTAAAATAATAAATAAAATCTATTAATAAAAGGCTTCAACCTTAACTATTAATCACTATCATAATTCGACGGATATGATCAACTACTATTTCCTATAAATACCCTATTCATATCTTCATTTAAATAAAAGAAAAACTTTCATTAATGTCGTTACTCTGTCGGAATCTTATCTCAAAGATCAAATATTTAAATACCTTAAAAGCTTTACTAGGTTATTCATCAATTATGAAGTTTGATACCTTCACTTTTCTCTACTTGTCATTATACGTATTAGAGCTTCATCAAGATTGTCTACTTCTTTTCCCTATGCCTCTCTCTTGATTATCTGACACGAGTCACTTAAGTAATTTTTCAAGTCACGTATAACGCGACTTGACACGTGGTACATACATAACCTTTTTATCTATACCCACACCCTTACATTATTTATCTTTTTACTTGTCTATTTTGTTAAGCACAAAATGGAGTCTTAATATAACATTCTAATTTTCTAAATCACTGGTCCACCACACCACAACGCCCCCCCCCCAAACTTTTCTTAAAAGAGAAGATTATTATTGGGTAATTATTCACTATGTTATATAACTTTATTGCAATTTAATTCTTTTTTTTTTTTCAATCATGCATAACTTAAATTTTACAGATAATGATAACTTTATAGTTATTCTTTTTATTTTTAGGCACCTATATAGCCAATATGTTATATTTTTACCATGTTTATTTATAGTTTCATATGTCACTCTTACACCCATGTCACAACTTCATAGTATCTATTACATTAAAGAGAAAGTATTCTCTTAACTATTTATAACTAACAATTTAATATCTTATAGTTTTAATCATTAAATATATTCACATAATAGTTACTAAAATAAATCAAACCGACTCCATAAAATTCTTAATTGTTGTGTTCAACTATATATTTATCATTCTGTAACACACTTATTTCTATTGTTGCTATTTTTTTTATTTGTTCATTATTTTAATTACCAAACATTACTATTATTTGAAAAATTAATTGCACATTTGACTAACATTTTTAAGACTTTTTTTTTTAAATTATTACAATTTTGATTTTACTAATATATATTATCATTGTTCTTCTATATTATTGAGTTTATTGATACATGATTTCTCGTCTAACCTAAGGCCCAATTTTAACGGGGGCCCTTAGAAAGCCCATCGGCTCCTATAGGAATGGTTTCGCCCCCCCTCTCTCTCTCTCTCTCTCTCTCTCTCCATGTATTCTGGCCTACTTAAACACCTCAGCTATCCCTAAGTCCTATGAAAGATAGTTTGATGAGCACCTACCTTGAAGACTCAAGTGAACACCACAGTGAGCCTAAAGTCGGAAGCCTCATTTGACACATAAGGACTCCATCAACAGACCAGTTGAGCTTAAAGTGTAAAGGACCCCCCTCTCGTTGGGCCTAAGATCTATGGGCAAGAAGACCTTCAATCTTGTTAACTCCCTATTACCTGGCTCTCTGTCAACCATGCGCTTAGATTGCCTTACCTACCTCCTTGCCCTCTCTTTATCTCTAGCATCGGCATCCTACCCTTGACTCTTTAATTACCACCCAACATTTGTGGTACGACTAGCATACCTGATGTGCCATGAGGATGTCAAACAGGCAGATCACAGATGTACTTGCTAGCATGATCATGGCTGACCAACTCTTGGAGTTATCTTGTTAGCTCTGCAACACGTCCCTTGCTAGCTGCCAATAGAATCGTAGGTAGATGCATACTCAAGTAGTTGTACTTCCTTACACTATTTAGAATGTAAGGTGATCGAAAGTAAGGGGATTTTGAACCCTGATCTCAAACTCGACAATCATACTACAATCTAACCTCACTATTCTTCTCTCTGTACTTTCTTGTCATCCAAGCATGTTCCTTAAGGATCCCAATGCTCGAACACCTCTAATTCCCTATTTCAAAGTCCTCCTTGCCAATTTGAGCATCGGAGAGCCTTGGTGGACATACTCATAGAGGGTTTTTTTGCAGGTATCAGGAGTAAAGAGCTTGACGAGCTCAATCCTCATCAAGCTATATCCATTATATCACTTTAAGTTAGTTTAACCACAATTAATAGAATCTAAAATTATATATATATATATATATATTTGTCGCACACACAATATAGGTACATTGTCGTTAATATCTGTATATAATAATGAAGTGTTGGTGAGCTACTAAATTAATTCTTTAGATAGCTACCCATCTCTTTATATGTTTTTCTTTGTTCCCTCCTTATAATAGTTTTCTTTTTTATGGCTTGTCTCTTTTTGTTGAATTTATTTTATTTAAGAGGAATTGGGTATTTTGACTAGCATATAAAATTGCCATTTAAACCCCTTCTCCTTAGAAAATAACTGAATTAATCACTAGATGTTTAGGCGTGAAAAGTTTTCATGAAATTACATGATCTAAAATTCCAAAAAAGAAAATATTTTATTTCAATCTAATGAGAAACTAATTATTTAAAACTTTATTATATGATTAACTTATATTTTTATGCATTCATATCGTGGAACGTTATTTTTGTTATACCCTACTCTTTGTGAATATCTTTATCTTTATTCTGACCAATATTAATCTAACAATAATTTTTATATTTTAATTAGTTAACAATAATATAGGATCGCACGACAAGATTACTATACCATTTTCTATCGGTACAAGTTAAAGGACCAAAAAAAAAAAAAAAAGCCGACACGACTGACAATATTCGCGTACCACGTAAGCAGTAAAGCACGCCGCACGGGAAAAGAGACAGACCTCGTTGGTCGCCGCGTAATACCAACTGAAAACTACCAAAACCATGGGTACGCGAAAACCTAAAAATATGTACTTAAAAAAAGAAGAAAAACTAAAAATATGTATTATTATTTACATGGCGAGAGATGAATCGATATTATTGCTTTAAGTAATCGGTCCATGTCATGAAAATAATTATATAGTTATTATAGTAAATTTTATGATAAGCCTATTTAAACTAACTATCCATATCTCTGTTATTCTTACTATTTCAAAATTTTAGAGATAACTGTCTAATTGATTGAAGTAAATGAACGATAATGACAATATAAAAGAGTATGAAACTTATTGAAATAAAACGATAATTAATAATAAAGATTAAAAAAAATTCAAACAAGAGATATTGAAATGTTTAAAGAGCTTTTTTCAATAGAAAAACCAATGTACGTATTGTTAAAACAAAATCCAATTCACATATTCTGAAAAAAGAATTTAGATGTATAATGATAAATTTATAAAATATCATTAAAAATATATATTGAAAAAAATTACAATTTTTTATAAAATAGATAATGATAAATTTTAAAAATATCATTATACTATTAAATACTTTTTTCAGAATATGTGAATTCATTTTTGGTTTATCATTACGTACACTGGTCTTTTCAATTGCANGAAATAAAACGATAATTAATAATAAAGATTAAAAAAAATTCAAACAAGAGATATTGAAATGTTTAAAGAGCTTTTTTCAATAGAAAAACCAATGTACGTATTGTTAAAACAAAATCCAATTCACATATTCTGAAAAAAGAATTTAGATGTATAATGATAAATTTATAAAATATCATTAAAAATATATATTGAAAAAAATTACAATTTTTTATAAAATAGATAATGATAAATTTTAAAAATATAATTTTAATATTATTTAATTTATACATGCATTGCTCGTACATTATTTGATAATTTTCCATAATACGCAAAAAAGCAATCATTAATCTTATAATGCGTTGGTTGATCGTTTTCTGAAATTTACTCCAACCTTCTATTAGGCAAGAATAAAATAATAGAAAAAAAATATGATAATATCCATATATATATTTTTTATAAAATTAAATATATAATAAATCCGTATAAAATTGAATTATCTATCCTTTATTAATTTATTTTTATAAAATACTAATTAAAATAATCTTTCCCAATACATAAAATATATTTTTTCCAAACCTTTTTCCTTAAAAGAATGTAAAATTTCATCTCTTAGTTATTATACTTTAATCATCACTTTTATCATAACTATGAAATAAAAATAGATTAGATAATTTTCTAAATATCTTATTTCAAACAAATACAAATAAAATACATTTAAGATACAAATAAAAAAAGGATAATCTAAATAGACTAATGTCATATTTGGTCTATAGAAATATCCCTACCATGAAGTTACGATTTTATTTATATTCCTTTTTCTATGTTTAAAAGCATTTTCAAAAGGCATAATTGCGATTTTCTAAAATTGTTGATTCTGGCTTTAAGAAAAAATTCAATTTTACCTTTAAGAGGTGACAGAATTTCAATTTCAATCCACTTTATAAATATGATTAATTTAAAGTTACTTATTTAACAATCAACCAAATCATGATATCTAATAATTAAAAACACTTTGACAAATATTATTATATGAATATTCCATTCACGGGCATTTTCAAATGCATAAATGGATCGATTATTTCAAATCTCATTCCGTTTCATACGAATACATTTTATTCTAAACCGTTTCCTATATACCAAACTTGTCTTATAACATATAAAATCGATAAAATTATAAATTTATAGAATCTTATACCAAAATTCATAAATTTTACTAAGAGTCTATAATTGAATAATTTTGTATTTATTTTAACTATGGAGAAACTTATTAAATTATAAATTTATAAAATTGTAGAGTTGACTCATGATTTTACAACTATAATCTTTTTACAAGAAATATTGAATAGTCAATAATTACTTAAAACAATGAATAATAATCTAATACATTATTTTTTTCTCTAAAATATCCTCATTAAAATCAAAATTAATAAATAAAAATCTTACTATAACTTCGTTTCATTTCTCTTTAATGACTATCAGATTAGAGTATGATTCTATTTGGCAAAGTAAATGGTTCATTAAAGTTTGCCTTTTTAATTTATCGTAAGTATACTTTTCGTATAAAATATATTATTAATATTAAAAAATGTCAAAATTTTATTTTGTCCATATTTACTAAGTGGTCGGAATTTTGTTATCTTGCTAATAGGTATTTTTATAAAGTATTGACGTTTTTATTTTTCTAATGAAAAGAGATAAATTAAAATGTAAAAGGTGATTTTTATAAGGCATATATTAAAAATTATTGCATAATATATTTTACGGAATCCATCAACGAATCAAGTGAAAACTTCTGAAAGCTACAGTCAAACGAAATTTGTCATGCTAAAGGTCCCAATTCAAGTCGGAAAAAATATATATATATATATTAAATTAAATTAAACGTGAAAACCGCGGAAGGTTCCTACCAGTGACAAAGGCAACTAAAAGATCAGAAAAAAGGGACGTAATATATGCATTCCATATTTACACACCTCAAAACACTATTTATATATCCAAAACACATCTTAAATTCTTGATCACATTTCTTGTAATAACAATGTAATAGATTAAAATTAGTAAATAAACCAAGCTAATAAACAATCTCTCATAAACCATTTGAAATATTTAATCATAGATATTATAATCTCCTTCCTTAAATACACGACCTTCTCGTCACGAAATCTTATAATTAAATTAAATCTTTCCACTTCTTTAGAGCATAATTTATGACACTCTTTACTTATACATCATCTTGAAAGCACGTCAAGAGTCATATTTTGATAACATTTCCAATTCTCTTCGAATTTTTTTTTTTAAACTAGAGCTAAACTCATCTTGAAAGCACATCAAGAGTCATATTTTGATGACATTTTCCATTCTCCTCAAAATTTTTTCTTTAAACTAGAGCCAGACTTAAATTGTTCACTTGGTAGAAGGTTGATTTTGATACTATTTATAATGCATCAGGTCAAAAGCAATAAATAAACCGAATCAATAAGCATAAATAAGTCTATTGACCACTTAATCCAAAAGTTGCAAACTATTATATGAACTTATAAATTAATACACAACTTTTTATAATTCATGTAAAATACTTAATCACAGGGTATTAAAATTATTATATCTACTATCTCCTATATACCAAAAAACAACTCAAATTATGGGTATAAATACTTCGAATCTACTTTTAAACTGTATGACTTTGGTTCAATATTTATTTGAATTTGATTCTTAATCTCAAATTACTCAATAGTTTATCAAGTTGTACTTCAGGTACATGAAATTTAACTTAACAAACTAGTAAATTTAAATTTAGTTTGAATTAAATTTAAACATCAATCAAGTTTGGAGTTGAATTTGGACATTAGAATTGAGTAATTAAAAAAAAAAAAAAACTAAGTATAAATGATTTGGATCAGTCAAGCTCGAATTAAAATTCTCAATTTGAATTTGAACTGAGTTCAGGTTAGAAAATTATTTTATCTCATATCGGCTTATCCATCACATAATATGGAATAAGGGAAGAAAAAAGAGAACGTTTTCTAGATATATAATTTCGTCTAGACTTTGCATCACTAAGTCACTACAATATGAAATAGGAAAAGGAAAAGATAGAATATTGAAGAGATGGACTCCAGTTATTTTATCTGAAAGGAATATGCTGCGTAGCTGCAACATTCTTTATTTCCAATGCCAACAAATTACTAATTGAGATTATCTATCCTAGTAATTTTTTTTTTTAAGTATGTTATATGTGAGAGCAAATGTATATGCGCAACCACTTTCCATAAGATATAGTTTTTAAGAAGAGAATTGTTAAGATAGGAAGTTTAAAAATTAGGTGATAAAAAAAAAATGGTACAACAACAAAGAACTAGCATTGGAAAATTCAAGTTTATGATAAAAAAGAGAAACTAGCGTAGCCCACAGATCGTGAACCCTGAAAACATTAACGGCAGCTATAGCACGTTCATGTCACCCATCACGCCTTTCCTTTCGAGTTTCAACACGACAGTAATCACCTAATTGAAAAAAGAGCTTTTATTTTTTTCTTTTGTATTGTATATTTCATAAAAATATTAATAAAACCTTTTTTTTCTTAACAATTGTATAATTTTTTTAAGAAAAAAGCATGAACAATAACTATTTAATAAAATGTTTCGTGATTTTGAATGAGTTTCAAAGCACACATGTAAAGGGAAAAAAAAAAAGCTTTTAAACGTACACAATTTTATAATTAACAATGAATTTAAGCATTCAGATCCTATATGTTAAGAATATACATAAAACATTTTCAAAATAAGCATACCAAAAATTAAAATTTTCACCGATGCTAATTTACATACTTAAAAAACAATGATAGCATATGCCAGCAAATTTCTCCGTTTTCAATTTTTCTTTTTAAATTAGTGTCATGTCAAAAATAATATAAATATATAGTTGAAAATAAATAAATAAACAATTCGCGTGGGCAGCTTTAACATTCCTTCAAATAAATAGCGGAGAGTGAACCATCGGAAGAAGTTGGTTACTGTTTTTCTTCCCCAAAACACACACAGACTCAGACTCAGACTCAGGGGCTAAAGTATCTTCAATCTTCTCTCATGGATTCCGTCTTCAACCACGTTATTCAAGCTCCCGAAGATCCTATTCTCGGGGTACCACTATTTTACGATTTTGTTTATCAATCGATGTCATATACTCTAATCTATGTTGCAATCATGTTCTTCATTCTCTTGATCAGTATCAATCAAGGATCCGCTTCAACGCAGATGTGTTGTTACAGTTTTGTGTCTCGTTAACAGGTGACTGTTGCGTATAACAAGGATCAAAGTCCACTCAAGTTGAATTTAGGTGTTGGTGCTTATCGAACCGAGGTTACTCTCTTTTCCTTTTTGTCTCTTTGTTTGTTTTACTTTAATGTTTTTCTGGATATTATGTCTGCACGAACGAAGATGTTGATGTTCCATGTTGAAACTTTTTAAATATTTTTTGATACTTCTTTCTTTAAGCCTCAAAACGATGTGGTGATTAGTGTAGATGTATAAGGTCGATGCGAACTTCGGTGGAAGATACAAGATGATTTCTATTTTCATAAGGAGGATATCATTGTTCTTTTCTTTTCTTTTCTTTTTTTTCCATTTTTTATTATCTCCATTCTAATTAACCACCCCTACTAGGCCACTGAACTATTAGTAACCAAAACGGCTCGGAGTAAAATGTCTGGCATTGACATATTCGGTTACAAAGAATACTAGGAAAAGTCAAAATATATGTTTTGTGAAACATATGCACATTATGTTGGTAATTCACAGCAACTTTGCAAAATGTTATATAAGGATTTAATCGGTAAATGACCAAGGCAAGTGGTCTATTGCCTCATCGAAAGTGATTTCCGCCACCCACCCCACCCTACCCCCCAAAAAACGAAATAAAAAAAGAAAAGAAGAAAACAAAAGTTTGATGATTGATTTGGAGGGGGAGATGCAATTCAATGTTAATTCTATGAAACAGTCATAAAATGGTGTTTAGCTATCATCTTTAATGTCTTTTGTCTATATGACAGGAAGGAAAACCTCTTGTCCTGAATGTTGTGAGGAAGGCCGAACAGAAACTTGTTAATGATGCGTGAGTTTCTCCATTGCCCAATGCGCTGTATTCTTTTTTAGTTATTCAGAGTACTGAATCGATAACGCTAGGAGTGAGAAATTTATATGAATGCTATCAATGTTTTCTAGATTTCTGCTCTATGAATTTGGTAACGTAATTGCTTTTTGCAATGCTATTCAGGTCTCGTGTGAAGGAGTATCTCCCTATCGTTGGATTGGCAGAATTTAATAAACTGAGTGCCAAGCTCATTCTTGGTGTAGACAGGTATGACACTCAAGGTGATCAATGAAGTGAATTTAACAGTATGATGAAAACTCAAAATGAATTGTAGGGTTCTCGTTGATATTGGTTTTTACTGAATTTCTTTCTTTTATCCTTATTGGACATAGCCCTGCTATTCAGGAGAACAGGGTTACAACCGTCCAGGGTTTGTCAGGTACTGGATCACTAAGAGTAGGTGGAGAGTTTCTGGCGAGGCATTATCATGAGGTTGAGCTTTTGTTTTGCATATGAAAAAAATGTCCTGTACTTGCTCATGTGCTTTATTCTGTGATTTTGAAGTTTCTGTGTATATCTACCTTGTCTTGCAGCGTACTATATACATTCCCAAACCAACCTGGGGAAACCATCCCAAGGTTTTCACTTTGGCAGCGTTGTCTGTACAGTACTATCGCTATTATGACCCAGCGACCCGTGGATTGGACTTCCAAGGTGAAGAATTTTCTTTTACATGTTGCTTATTGGCCAATGCCTTATCCTTCATGTGTTTAGAAGATATATAACCAATTTACTGTCTCTTATAGGCCTGTTGGAAGACCTCAACTCTGCCATGCCAGGAGCTGTTGTTCTTCTTCATGCATGTGCTCATAATCCTACCGGTGTTGATCCAACTGTTGAGCAGTGGGAGCAGATCAGACAGTTGATTAGGTCAAAGAGGCTATTGCCTTTCTTTGACAGTGCATATCAGGTAAGTCATTTTATTTGGAAGAAAGGAAATCATTTGTCAATATGAAATCACATCTTCTAACTGGAAGATTATTCGTCTTTCTTTTCATATGGGGTATTGTAGGGTTTTGCTAGTGGTAGCTTGGATGCTGATGCGCAGTCTGTTCGTATGTTTGCTGCTGATGGTGGTGAGTGTCTGGTTGCTCAAAGTTATGCCAAAAACATGGGACTTTATGGTGAGCGTGTTGGAGCTCTAAGCATTGTAAGATTTGCATACATGTTTTATATATATTCTTCTTTATCTTTATCAGTGCTTCAATATTCCCATTAATGTCACAATTCTTCATATCAATTCTTTCACTACTGCATTTTATCTAGTGCCAGTACTTTCTGGAACTTGTGAATCCCTATGAAGTGAGCAAAACGAACTATCTGTAACTAAGAAATGAATGCTCCCTCATTGGTTTTTCTTGTTCTCGATTTGGAGTACTGAGAAATTCAGTTTTGCCATCATGACTTATTGCAAGCTTTCTGCTATCAGGTTTGCAAGAGAGCTGATGTGGCCAGTAGGGTTGAAAGTCAACTGAAGCTTGTAATTAGACCCATGTACTCTAACCCACCCATTCATGGAGCATCCATTGTGGCTACCATTCTCAAGGACAGGTAAAAGTATGAAACTTGTTATAATGCTGCAAATTTCCTGTAATAATTTTGCACACTTAAATTTCTGTTGATCGAGAATACCTGAGCATTTGTATTTTTTGCTATAGTAGCAACTGCAAGTTAATTTGTTCAGTGCTTCACTTTTGTCGCATTTTGATTGCAGCGAATTGTACAATGAATGGACTGTTGAGTTGAAGGCTATGGCTGACCGTATTATCAGCATGCGCCATCAACTCCTTGAGGCATTGAAGGAAAGAGGTAGATGTCTGCTATGACTTTTTCTCCCATCACATCATTATTAAGCTCTATTCCAAGACGTCATTAATCTTGCAGCCATTATCTTGGCTTGAAGTTAGTTCATTTGCCTGTGGTCATGGTGGGTTTCTTGATCCCACTTCTCTTTACAAGAGCAGGCCTTCTTTCCATCCTTTCCCTGCAATGCACAATTTTGATGTGTCTGTGCTGATTATGTGTTTATTTTGCAGGTACTCCAGGTGACTGGAGTCACATTATCAAGCAAATTGGAATGTTTACTTTTACAGGATTGAATGCAGAACAAGTTGCTTTTATGACAAAACAATACCATGTCTACATGACATCTGATGGGTAGGAATTCTATTTAGTTACTTTCACAATTGTGTTCTTTTTCTTATTCTCATAGTTACTTTTCCATTTACCGGGGGAAAAACCAGATTGCAATTATAGGAGCTTCTCGAAATTGCATTACAAAATGAAGCTTCTTTTCCTTTTTAACTTAATATATAGATTGATGAAATGGCTACATAAGCTTATGAATTTTAACTGTTTAACAATCATGTCAGTATGGTTTCTAACATACCTTTGGTTTTTCCAGGAGAATTAGCATGGCTGGCCTCAGCTCGAAGACTGTCCCCCATCTTGCTGATGCCATACATGCAGCTGTTACTCGAGCTTGCTAAGCTGCAATGGATACTGTTGTTGTAAGCCATCAATGGTTGGTTATCATTGTTTTAGCTTTTGTTATCTAATAACACCTCGAATTTGAGATTGAGGAAACATGTGTGGGAGTTAACCTAGAAATTTTGATGCTACCATATACAATTGCGAGCTGTAAAAGTTCTTTCCCGTGAGTTGTATGGACCTTTCACGATTCACATCCTAAATTTCTTGTTCTGGCAGTTTATATACACTAATTGATAAAATAGGATCTTGTGGTACCTGTGAAGTTTATGAGTAATTAACTTTATTATTGCGGCTCATTAATTTTTAACTATCCAAAGGGGAAGTTGACCATGGTTTACTTATACCTTAATATGGCTTATGCTTCCTTCACGTCCTCCAGCAAGTTTTCTATATATTAGGTGACCAGATGTTTAGTATTACTCGATATAAATTGCGTCGGACGGGTAAATTTGATCGCAAATGGTCCTAAAATCTGCAATGGATACTGTTGAGTCTTGATGAAAACTGCGTTCCAATCCATTCCTATTGTTTGTTTGACAAGCACAAAGTCCCACAAAGCATTTAATTTTCTAGCTTGTGAAGCTTTTTGCCAATTTCTTCCAGAGGAACAATGAAAAAAGAAGAAGCGAATCCTATGGATCAAGCGGAACTGCATATGTGCTCCAATTGAAGAGGGTAGTATCATGCATGTGCATGCTTAGGATTTTCATCATTGAGAGTAGAGCATATCGGATGCATTCAAATAGATGAATGTTGGAGTTTAAAGCTGTTGAAGCCTTTAAAACGGATCATAAGTGTTTCTTGGGTGCGCCCTACAAGAGACCTTTTCAACCGTACTATTTCCATTTTCATCTTTGTGAATTTTACACTCCAACCAAAGTTTTTCATTTAGCTAATTAAGGTACGTTTCATTCTCAATTTTCAAATTGTCTTTGCATATTCTTTAATCTGTCCGATTCCTTTTCTAGATTAATCATTATAGCTTTCAACTAGCTCATTCTAATAAATGGACTAGAAGGAGATGAGTTAATTAGTTAATCATCCATTGCCACGAGGCATATTTCATTCTGGGAGACACTCAAAATGTCATAATTCTAAGTAGAAACAAACGCTTCCTTCCTCTTGTTTTTTCGTCCTCTTCTGGAGTGGACAAAAAATTGTTAAATGTGAACCCAGCTCTTAGCCTTGGAAGCAACTCAACATGTCATTCTTCAGTCTTTTCTATTTTGATCGTGAGGAGTCACCATTGTCTTCTCCTTTCAAATTCTTGTTGAACTTAGCAAATTTCCTGAACTTCTGAAGCAATGGCCTTCTCCTCATCTTCATTTCAATCATCGTTTGAGCTTTTTATTTGAGGATTTGAGAGCGATGGACTTCTTATTAGACTCCACATATTGATTGTTGGCCATTTCATGAGTCCTAAAGGAGCTAAGAAGTTGCTCCTCCATTTTCATGGTTGAGAGATCATTTGCTCTAGTCCATGACTGTTGTTTCAACCACTCAATCCTTTGGCAAGTACTTTTAAAAGTTTCCATACAATTTCAACATTAGCATGTTTCTTACCACGACAGTTTCCATACAATTTCAGCATTAGCAAGTTTCTTACCATGATATTCCAAAAGATTCAAAAATGTCTACGGATCTACTATGCTTTTGATTAATAGTACCATCCGAATCCATATTAAAAGTCCTACGTTTTTCGTAGAGGATACTAGTTTTGGCCTTCAATGGCCATATTTATACATTAGGTGCATTAAACAAAACAAAAGCTTTAATGCTTTTTTAATGAAAAATTGTCATATCCATTTAAGTAATAGAATTGTAGGAGTTGTACTTGTTTATAAGGTTAGGATGGTGTACACCATGTTATTTATGAGCCCCGTAGTCTTACGTATCAAATTTTGAGTGGATAATTTAGAATGTACGTGAAATAACTCGATTTAATTAATATTTAACAGGTGAGTCCTATGAATTAGATAAGAACACTCTGTAAGTTCGGAAAAAAAAAATATAATAAAAGAATAATATTGTAGCCAATAATAGCTAATATTACTAAATTATACTATATTGTATATTACACGACATGATTTAAGTAATGAAAGTTAACCAAACTTTAAAGATAAATTTATTGCACCATAAAATTATAGAATGATATAAAATAATATGTAAACATATTATACGTACTTTAGCCATAATTATTATATATAAAAATATACCCAAAATTATTTAAAATACTAAAAAACACACCTAATTAGTTAAAAATTAATAAGAAAAATAACAAAAAAATTATGAAAACTAGCTACACTATCTAAAATTGCTAGCTTAACGCGTGGTAAGGCAAATGGACAAGTGTTGATTAATCAAATTACTCTAACATTGCAAGACATGCAAGATTAAGAGGGATAAAAGATCCTACGAGAGAGAAAACTCTCATTTCACATCATGCAAACTTAGGATTTTTCACCAAAACCTATTTGAATGTTCATAAGGATACAAAGAAATCTAGAAAAATTTGAGGAAGGAGCAAAGACAAGTAAGAAAAATTATGAAAAAATAAAAAGGAAAACTGCACAAACCAAGCAACATCTTGAAGCATGGGTCTAAGGAAAATCTAGGTATGAACCACCACCACCACCCAACAATGGGGTAGTAGCTAGTTGGATCAATAGAAGGATGGTCGACATTGGTGGCTAGAGATCCATTTTTCCAGTAAGTTAAATTTCTATTTAAATTTTATAAAAATATTAATTTAACTTCAAAAATTATGAGAAATATTTTTAAGTATTTTTATATGTACTACTTAAGAAAAAATACCAATTTGTAAAATTTTTAAGTAGGTATATGACCTCAAAAAATTGCCTAAAACTAAGAAATTTTCGAAGTGATTTTAAATTACCCTGTTGATGTAGTTTCGAAACCAATTTTTTTTTTTTTTTTGGAACATCCTAATATTGCATGTAAGAATATTATGAAATGTTTTCAAACGAAAATATTTTCTATGATTTTTATAGATTATTGAACCTTTAAATTGGAAGGGTAGAAATGCTATTTTTGGGAGATTTTATATCATTAACTTTGGGGAAACCAATTTGTATTAGTTCTAAAGTTTATTTGTATCGTATTCTATTGTGGACAATGATCTAGAATTGAGTGGATTGAATTGGGGGTGAAATATGCATGAGTTACTAGATATGGGCTTAAAGCATTAAAATGAAATTATGGAAATGTAGAAGTTTTAATAGTACACTATTATTTAGTATGATGGACCCATTGTATGATCATGTTTTAGCATGTATATGCCTAGAAATAGGATATTGGAGTGAGTCTCTTGGAGTGAACTTGTAAGTATATTATGTTAAGAGGGTTCTTTGGAAGATTGATTTGGTAAAGAAAGACTTAATCCTAATTTTGGAGACTTGATCAAAAGGCTAGTTGATATGAGTAACTTAATTAATATAACATTAGAAGGTTGATAGGAAAGTTCCTACTTAGTAAAGTTGTTTTCAAATACTTCTTCAAAGGGTTTCAGAATAAGAACTATATTACGACTATTGTTCAGAATTTTATTCAGAGACTTCAACAAGCTCAAACTTAATAAAAGACTTAATAAACCTGCATAAACTAAATAAAAACTATACATGAAACATTAAAAAGAATCTACATACTTTTTATTTAGTAAAAATTGAAATATTTTCGTTGACTATTTAGGGACTTCTGAAGGGATTGAGCATAAGAAGCAAAGGTAACTCGTGTCAATGTCAAGTAAGTTAGGATTGATGCTTCATGGCATGTGGGAGTATCATTTTAGATATTTAGAGGATTAAGAGTGCTTACTTCTAGTTGCAGCTAGATTGTATGTATGTGTGCTATGTGTGTTTTTGAGTTACTGATTTGTGATTGTGAGATGATCTCCTAGTGTTGTTTTCTGGTTGAATATATCATGTCTAGCTTATTTTAAACTTGGTTATTCACCTTAAAAATTGGACTAGTTGTAACTTGACTAAATACTAATCGGACATTCATGATAACCTAATAGGAGTATCAATTAGGATGTCAGACCAAATACCGACACTTCGGCGAAGATTGCAGAAATAGTCATTTTCCCATCCTTAGTCAAAGTAAGTGATAGAAAAAGAGGTCATAGTAAGGTTCGGAACTGTAGTTTGAATATTGTTTAGAGAAGAGGATATTCTCCATTACATAAATTCAAATTTGGTCTGCGAATGTTATGCTAGAACTCCTCATCTAGGTTAAAGTGAACATAATTACTCTAACTTCATAATGGACCAGTTAAATATTATGCAATGAACTACTGTTTGGTTGTAGCATTTGCATCTAATTAATGTGTTGATAACCATGTTTGTTAAATTTACTCTTATGACTTCGTTCTATCTTATTGAGCTAGTTATATTCACATCTCAATAGATTATTTTGCAGGTGTTGATTAGTATTTGAAGATACCTTGTTACGATTATCCACTAATTGGTTTCAATGGGCCGAGGAGTGAAGAAATGAAGACTAATGAATTGATCACCCTTTTCCTTTTGCTTTTGTTTCTTTTTGTGAGAAAACTATGAGGGTCTTCCTAGGAGAACCTATTGTTTTTGTTGGCTCGCTATTATATTAAGTACATGTAATTAAGTCTTCCCATGGAGTTTTATAGTATTTCTGAAACTTTTGAACTTACGATATATATAAAGTTATGTAAAAAGGGATTGAATATCTATATTATAATAAATCATATTTTGCAAAGAGTTACTTCACAAGTTCTAAATATTATAGGTGTCTACCTAACTGCTTCAAAGTTAATTAAGTCGAAATTGCCTTATATAAACTATACTTACGTTAATACAACTCCTTGAGTTTAAGATGTAACATTAATACTAGTTAGAAACTTTTCGATAAGTGGTTAAAATGAGTCCATTAGTATTTATCGATATGGTTATTGCTATTTTTAGCTTGGTATATGGTATCAAAGTCAATCACTTATTACTAAGTAGACAATTTAGGAACTATTCTTATCCCGATTTGGAGAAGGGGCTCGAGGAGAGCGAAGTGTCATGGGGTGATAACTCCTGACACATTTTTAAGATAATTTATAAGTAGAGAGTGACGGGAATGAATCGAATTTTAAATTGAAAATAGAGAAAAACTAAGATAAATTGTAAGATTAACACCAACTAGAAACTTTTGACAAAGTGATTGAAATCAATGTATTAGTGTTTATTAGTATAACTATTAACTATTTTTAATTTAGGGCATTACACTATAAAAGCTCACTTAATGCATTTGAACTTTTTTCTCTCTAGAAATTAGTACATGTTCGATGTGCAAGAACAAACTGAATACAAGTTCGTTGGCTCAATGATTGATTCATTTATTCCTCTTGAAATGAATCAATTGAGCCCCACGAAAAATCCTTTCCTTAACTACTTTTGGGGTTGTATTCGATACTGATCAAACTTATCCAATGGCTATAGTTGTGCACTTTATTCGAACCTTTCACAGTAATATCCAAACATTCCTGAAGTGCTCGATTCGAATCTCACCAATGAGAGTGGAACGAAGTGCTTGCATCCACATTTCATCAAACTCTAAGACAGTTCATTTGATAGGATAACTTGGAGAAAATAATCAATGGACGACCTTTTATAAAAAAAAACAAAGATGGGCTGCTTTCATTTGTTTGATTGTTGTACTTGTTACGGTAGGTCTTGGAATTTTTATTTTTTATTTTTTGTCTATTTGTTCATTTGTATATATGTTTGAGTAAAAATGTAATATAAATTGACTAAGAGGCTTATGATGATTGAGACGTGTGAATATACATATAGGCCCACGCTTTCAAAACTTCAAACTCCGGGAACTTGTCGAATGAACGCTTTCATGATTAGAAACTCATTCTACACTTTAAAACTTGACTTTAACAATCTTTTCTCTATGTTTTTAAAATCTGACTTTGGGGATCCGACGAATCCACACTTTCAAAATGACTCCAAAGAGCCCTATAAATGTACGCTTTTAAAACCAAACTCCAAGAAGTATTACGGGTTCATAATTATAGGACTAGACTTTAAGAAGCACTATAGGTTCACATTTTTGAAACGAGACTCCAAGGAGCGTAGGTTTTTCCATTGATAATGGGAACCTTGAGTGCTCAAGTTTGGCTCTAAGAAAAATTTAAGGTCTACACTTTCAAAATCAAACTCCACGGTTACATGGATCCATACTTTCAAAAATTGACCGATGAGTCGATTCGATGTGATTACCGGGTAGTCTTCCCTCGCCAATTTGTTAAGTCGATTAAATGAGATTATATGTATGCTTGCTGAAAATGACCGCTGCACTAGTTATCTTAAGTTGTAGGTGTCGTGACATCCGCATTCCATGTGTTTGTTGGCAAATAGTCGCTCGTTGTACCTTGCTCACCTCGTTTGGAGAAATTTTTTTAAGTTGCAATAAAAAAAGGACGTGAAGAGGGATCAAGCCTTCTATATGTCGTTTTTAGTACGTAGCAGACTATGACACTTCTCAAATTCTACGCATAACGGTACAGATAATATTAGAGTTACTGTTTAGAATTACGTGTGAGATGCTAGTAATAGTAGTAAAATAGTAAGATTACTTAAAATAGATCAACCCAGTGACAAGTGGGTCAACCTAAATTGAATCGTTTTCCAAATTAATGAAAGTATATGGATAAGCTACAGAAAAATTGTAGTTGGCCAAACTAAAAACGCTGTAGAAAATAAAAGTTAGAAAATAGTATAGTTATCCTTCAAACCACAATGTTACCTACTGAACGTATATAAGAAGACATGGCAATGTAACATGAAGAGTTGCTCTTTCTCTTTCTTTTCAACAAACTGAAATTTCCAGAAACTATCAATTGGCCTTGTTTACTGGGGAAGAAGTTCTAACTCATCGAAATTGAAATTTCCGTTATGTAAGCCATCCAACAGAATTTTCCTCGTGTAGTTTATAGACCAAAACACAAATTTTCCATTACAATGCAAGTTCATGCCTTTTCAACCTTATAATATCTCAAAAGGCACCAATTTCAAAATATACACTGCCATAAATAAAATACCATAAAAATATAAACATAAATATAAATTCAAACACATCTTTCATTTGACAACTTCATCATCTCTACCCACCATCTCTACATTGTGAAGAATAGAGAGTTCATCAAAACACCAGGATATAAAACCGAAACGAATCAAATAATTTTTGGATATCATATTTCAGACAGACAGATCAACTATTAAAAGAAATATAAATAGCATATAAATAACATACAAAACAAAAAATGAACAACCTAGTCAATATGGTGACGAAGCATGATAAAACCACCATTAAAAAATAATAATAATAATAAAAATAAAACAGGTGTAAGCACAACAATGAAGGATGGCCAAAATTAAATTCATATTAGACAGCCCTAAATATTTGATATGTAAATAAAGACAACCTAGATTCATTTTCCATAGAATGACAAGGACGGACATTAAAAATACATGTAGTTTTACTACAATGAAAGAGCATAAACTATATATGCAAACATGGAGCTATCTATCTATTTTGGAGAAGAGACCCTGTTGTCATCCATCAAAAATGATTCCGGAGCTGAACCTAAAAATCGGATTTTGCAGATTCACTTAAGCAACCTTCTGAGCTTTATTGTCCCTTCCACGATGGTGTCTTCCACCTTTATGATATTTTCCTCCTCTGAAGAAATCAAAGATCAGTAAGTGATAACTTTTAGCGATTCATAGAAACAAACTCGTTTCATAATTGTTCTTGTGACATGACTGGTGAACCTGAACCCTAACCAGGAAAAACAAGTTGTACTAGTACTGACCTTCCACGACTACCTGCACCACCACGAAACTTTTCCTGACCACCACGCAATTGATTCCAATATTCTTTCTCTGCTTCACCTGTTGAAAAAACCCAATTAATGAATCTAATTTCTTTTACCAGTGTGTTTCATGCGTGGGGTAGAAACTACTGCACTCATGCCTTACAACATCAAACACTCAACTGGGAACAACCAGCAAATCTTCGGATCTATCTTATAAATATGCATAGAAAAAATCACTATAGCTGTTGCTGTACTATTTACCCACTTTTTCATGCATGTTCTGAGAGCGCCAACACAAAGCAGTCAATTATCTATGGGTGCGACACCTATGGCAGGTATTTTGCTTACCAGGCAACTATCAGTAGCTTATATATGTGCTTGTGTTGATCCTACTCTTTTTCAATGTGCCTTTTAAAAATAAATAAATAAACCATAGTTATATGTAGGGAACAGAAACTTTCAAGCTCATAATAGACACAAGCTTGCAAGGAAAATGGCAAGTCAAAAATATACAAGGATAATTGCAATATAGCTATTAATATTGCAATCACCATTGATGTCGCCAGATCAGCAGGGAACCTATTTCAACATTTAATCCTATATATTTTTTTCCTTCTTTTTCCAAAAATGAAATTTGAATGGTGAATGTATAGTTCCAGCAATTGAAGAGGAAAACAAACACATAAAGAGCAAAACCTACCTGTTACTGGTTCTAAAACAGCCACATAATTCTTCACTAGGAGACCCCCTTCCTCAGCCAGGACTGCAGCAGCACGGGCTTTCTGAGCTGCCTCTGGTTCTTCAAATCTGATATAACCTGAGGTTGCTCCCATCGTGAAGTCAACATACTACAAGCACTCATTGAAAACAATGAAAGATCAATAGGTGAAGAAATGGGAAACTTTGAAAAATATAAGAGCTGATCAATCTCATATTGCCATAAATGACCAACAATAATAAATGCCAGTGAAGATGACTCCAAGCTCCACATTGGAATAATGCTAGAGAACCCTCCCTTCAGATAAAAATAGAATGAACATGCACCTCAAATGTGAAGGCAAAACTTCGAGTGATTAAGAGTACCTTGACTGTACCAAATTTGCTAAAAATGCTCTTCAAATCTTCTCGCAAGACAGTATCTTTATCATTGTCTTTGCCAGTTCGTGAATTTTTTCCTTCTTTCCCTTCATTTTGTTCCTTGGGACCATCTGAAGACTTCTCTCCATTTTCTGACTCACCAGCCTTCTGATCATTCCTTTCATCCTCTTCTCCTTCTTCTTTCTCCTGCTCGACATCAGTACCAGCTTTATCTGAGTCTTTCTCATCAGATTCTCCATTAATCTTTGCTGAGGAATCTTCTCCATCACCTTTCAATGTGCTTGTGGCAGCACTTTCCTGTTTTGTGCCATTTCCTTCTACAGAGCATTCATCCTTCCTCTTCAAGGTCAATGCAACAATTAAACCTTTGGGGTAGCTGCATATGACAAAACCAATTATCCATATGAGCACTAAATGAAGAAAGATATGTGTGTCTGTGTAAAGCAAGCTTGTCCACTGGAGCTTCTTACTTGGGTTCCGGAGTCAAATCATTCTTGCGTTTCGAGCCAACAGAAGGGGCACTGGCATATTTTTCCACTAATTCTGCTCTTTCTGAGTCAAATTCCTTCCTGCAATTTATTACAGCATAAGAAGAATGAAGCCAGAGATAACTAATCATCAATAAAAAGGAGAAGATAAAGAAAAGGGGAAAAAAAGGAAGGAAATAGAGATTTCAGTGCCTACAATCTGCATGAATTACAAAGCAGCTGCTCAAATAACTGCATGGTGAACTAAATTTCTAAACACTATCATGTCCCTAGGCACTATGCATTACCAAGTACCAAGAAGACAAACTTACTTTGGTTTTAGTTCTAACTCAACAGATCCAAATACCAAACTCTGATTCAAAACCTTTTCAGCTTCTTCCTGAGTTGAAAATTCAACCAGAGCAGTGCCACAGAACATCCTTTTGTCTCCAGCATGGCGAGGGAGTCTCACACTATTCACCTGAAATAACACAAGAAATCTGTGCTAAGTTTTTCCACATAATCAATCAATACATAAATGGTTTGACACCCCCAAATAATAAACACTTCAATAATTTTGGCACAATGACTAGTGAATAAACTTTTATACTTCCAAGAATTGCAAGAAGAAAAACCAGTAAAAGAATTTAACGGCAGCCAAAAAATAAAAAAAAACCTTGGCAAACTGACTGAAAAAAGATTCTACATCCTCCAGCTTGACATCATATTCGAGTGGTGATGCAGCGATTGTTCTCGTGTCTATTTGCTCGATCACCTCATCTTCCTTGAGCTCAGTTGTTCTGCCAACTTTTTCCCCTGAAAGATTGAAACAATAAAGTCAATAAACGTACACAGAAAAACATTGGAAAAAGAGAAAAAAAGAAAAAGGTAATGTGTCAGCGTGGCAAGCCATGATCGGTAGCAAGGTTTTGCCACTAGGAAGAGGATGAACAAAAACACTGAACAGCTCTAAAGCCAAACATATCCCTTTTTTTTTTTTTTTCTCTGTAACATATATTTGTAATATGGAGTAACTCTGACAGTCATGCAATTGCAACCCCTTTCTACAACAACAATAATAAGTTCCTTCTAACTTTTGCTGACATAAGCTGCAGAATTCTGTTTCCTCAATAACATCGTAAATGATAGCAAATTTAACATAAGCAGAATTACTAATGCAAGCCTGAGGCAAACCCCATATTTTGCAGCATATTAACAGCAACTGCCTAAGTAAATCTATTATAGAATTGCAAGCAAGAACACATAAATTCACACAAACACTAATCTAATAACTATTTAACAAATGAAAGTTCTATACAATGTTCTCACGAAACAGTACATCCTTCAAGAGCGAATAGTGACCAACCAAACTCACCATCTTCTGAAATTTTGAGAAAAGTAGACTGCCGAAGAACTTGAGCAACTGCCTGCACAATATCTTCAGGAACCTCTTCGGGCTTTAAATTTGCCAAATTAAGATGATTCCTCATCCGGGTAAATGAGCAGATCAATGCCAAACTAACCACTAATCACATAGTTAAGCCCAACACATAACCGAGGAAAAACTGAAAGCATCATAATATATTACTGACATCAGAATACAATGCATCCCTAAAACTAACCTTCTTTACGGATTAATCACGAAACGAAAAGAAACCCAAATAATGTACCATAGAAAAACGAAAACTTTCGTCAAACGGACACTTATATGAAGCATTAAGTGATACATAGTATCTGTGTTACTAGAGATGCAAAAATGAAAGGATACATCCATCTTCACTTTCACTGACTGATTTCTTCAGAAACTTGTCTCTGGGGAGATTGCTATCGCTAAAATAAAACTCAACCTGCTATGATGATAATTAAAAGAAAGCTTTTATCAAAAGAACAATTTGCTGAAACTTCGTTAATAGAAGGAATAAAAAAGTGAGATTTTGACCTGGCGAATGATTTTCTTTGCACCTTCTTCGTCAATTGAATTAGTACCCATGATGAGAGGAGTTAGTTTCACTCGTGGTATCTAGGGTTTTAGCGTCAGTTATCACTTTCAGAGTATACAAAGACTTGGTTTTAGGCGGAAGAGGTCTTTATTTGTAAGACTACCGTTTCTTTCCTGGTGGGGAGGGTACGGTTTAGGTTTTTAAGTGCGATCCGGTTCGGTTCCTAATTGTTCCGGCCGGTCGATTGGTTTGCCTTAGAAAATTTTCCTTCTTTTTCTAGTAAAACTCTTGCGATATGCAAATTTTAATTTAAAACACATACATAAATATATATATATATATGATGATAAATTTACTTAATTAAAAATTATCATAATTAATATATTAATAATGTATGATTTCATAAATTATTTTAGATATGATATTATTTTTAACAATTTAATTTAAACTATTGGTCTTACATGACTATTAAGAGTTTCTTTGAATTTAAATATGAAATACTATATCATTTAGAAAAGCTATAACTACTTAGAGAAATCTAAAGTTATGTTATTCTTTACATGAAAAAGGAAGTATAGATGAACAAAATAACGATAAATAATAAAGGCATCCAGTAATTAAAAAGTCTATGCGGTAAAAATTTTAATATTATACACAGTTGAAGATATTATGCAAGGCATTGACGAGGTACAAAAGGTTAAATTGTAAATAAATAATTAAAAAGTATTATAAAAAGGCATTACCAACGAAAATGTATAAAATGGTAAGTTTTTCTAAAATAATTATTTGCACTTGAAATGCTATGCCATTTAGAAGAGTTCAACTCTTTAGAGAAATTTAAAGTTATATTATTTTCTATTAAATCATGTGAAAATTGCGACTCTTATCATTCTTTACATAAAGATTATATTTATTGAAAACACAATTAAGAAAAGGAATATGATAAAATAAAGATAACAATAAGAAAAAAGTATATGTGATACAAAATTAATATCATAAATAGTTAGAAGATATTATAGGAAGACATTAGGAAAGAAGAGATATAAGTGACAAAAGTTTAAATTATAAATAATTAAAAGGTATTATAAAAAGGCATTATTAATAAAAAAGATATAAAGATAAAAGTTTTAGAAATTATATATTATAATATATTGCAACCCTTAAGAAATATGTACGAAGTGGTAGGCACAAGAAGAAATGAAAATTTGAATTATCTATATCTATATTATTAAAGTATTTAGAGTTTTAAGTAACTATTGAAATAACATATTGATTATTTTTACTTATTTAACCTTTGATAAATAAATTTTTTTAATACATTTGATTATAAATATAAGACAATTTAAGAATTTTAAAAAATATAATCCTCCTCCTTATCTCTCTCCCTTTCCCCCAACATTCCCACTACTCCTTCTCTCTCTCTCTCTCCTCCAACATTCTCTCCCCACCATACCCATTTCTCATTCTTTCTCATTTATTATTATATTTTATCAATATTATAATATATTTAATTATATTACATAATTTTATTTATTTTATACATACGCAACGCGAGTACATTATCTGCTAATATTATTAAAGTCCTAAGAGTTTTGCGTAACTGCTACTTCTTAAAATTACTATTTAGACCTCAATTTAATAATATATAACAAAAAAAACCAATACTAAACTATATTCTTAAAGCTATAAAATATTTTATAAAATGGTTATATTTATTGACTCACTTAATTTTCTTTCCTCATGTCTTCTCCTTCTCTCTCTCTCCATTAATATCTCTCTCTTTCCATGTTTACTATTTACTCTTAAATCTCTCTTTCTCTTTTTCCATATTTATAATTTTCCGTTAAATCTCTTCTACTTTAACCCTAATGACATCAATGTAACTGTAATATTGGAAATGGACTAGTACACATTTATAGATAAATCCATTAAACTCTTGATATACTTGATCCTAATACTATGAAAATTAACTCATCACTAAATTCCTTCTTTCTCTTTTTCATATATACCCTTTTTATTAACCTATTTATATTATCTACTAACACATTTCTATAATTTTTTAATATGATAAAATTTTTCTTTTGTGAATAAAACTAAAAAAAAAAAAGGATCATCATGATAATTGAAGGGGGAGAAAATAATTCAAATATTATAATATTTCAAAAGGAAAAAGAATTACTCCAAATATTTAGTTAGCATGAGACAAAGAATAATTTATCATCTTAGTCTATCTAAAGGTGGTAAAAATAAAAACATTTATCTCAAATATTACCAAAAAAATATTAGCAAAAAAGTTTCTAAAGGATAGTAATGCAAATATTCCACAATCATATCTTTTTATTTTTACCATTCAAATTGGATATTACTCATTTGTGTACTCTTTTGAACATTCATCTTTAATAATGTATTTGACATGATAAATTCTATTATAAAGTAAATAAATCACGTATCATTAGCATTATTGTTCTACTTTGAATTAAAAATAATGAATATTTATCCAGTTTTATACCATTGATATTATTCAACAATTTACATTTAATTAACTATGTAATTTTATCATAATATTAATATTTCAAGTATTTGATATTATTAAACTTACACATGCATAACAGATGTGGCATCTGTTAGTATATTTATATGTGACTAGTTAACATGGATAATGTTAGTCATCATATGTCAATCAAGAAAAGTATTGGACTAAATGAAAAATTTTTCCATCCAATGAATTAATTTAATTTAAAAATTAAGTTTTTCGAAATTTTTTTCTGAATGTCTTATGCCGTGAAAATAATATGTTCATAAGTAAATAACCAAATTAAAGTGCAAATAAATATATAAGGAGAGAGAAAAAAAAAAAGGAAAAAAAAAGCATTGGATTTCTAGTGATTTCTTCTCGTGAGTTAGATCATTTTTTTTTTTCAAGCCCTACTATTTGAGAAAAAACGGTACAAGCAAAAATTGTATAGTCTTGTCTAACGCTCTCATTCAAAGTTAGAAGTACGTACATCTATAGCTATCAGGACTTCTTATAAATAAAAACTTATGGTCTTGATCATTGTAATTTAGTGGAATCGTTACTAATTTTTTATTAGGAATCTATCATTTCTCAATTCTTGCCGATAGTCGATTAAGATCTGCATGTACTGGGCCTATAAAACAATGCATAGTGAGCGGACGCTGGAGGGTTATTTAACGTAATCACTCCGATGCTTAAGTCAATAATAGGCTTTTAATGGAATAGAATACTTGATACGTAGGCTTAAAATGTAAAGTTTGTAGATGTAAACCTTAAAGCCAAGTCAAGTAACCATAGGTTTGAACTTAAAACCCAAGGTTTAGGACGATCGGTTAAAGGATCCGATCAAACCCAAATTATAAACTATTTAACAAAATACCAGTAAAAATGACCCTGTAAACTTAAATTTAAGAAAGTGAGTAGTAAAATAGGAGACTATAAAATTTTCAAATTTTAAGCATAATAACTGCTAATTACCGAAAAGGCAAAAAGTGTAATATAATAACTAATAAATTAGTAGAGATAGATTATATGTATACTAAAAATTTTAGAATGACCAAAATAATATTTAGGAATGTTCACGTGTACCCTACATGTATTTACGTGTAGATAAAAATACGCGTAATTGCTAAAATAGGCCGA
Source organism: Lumnitzera littorea (assembly GCA_024138015.1). Classification (NCBI taxonomy): domain Eukaryota; kingdom Viridiplantae; phylum Streptophyta; class Magnoliopsida; order Myrtales; family Combretaceae; genus Lumnitzera; species Lumnitzera littorea. The sequence goes on from JAMXBB010000007.1 coordinate 102,753,050, forward strand.
AAATTAAGTAAATAATTAAAGAAAAATACAAAATAATTATAAAAAAATCAGAAAAAAATCAGAAGGAGAGGTCTGCAACTAGATCAGGTCGTGGCTGAAAAGAAAAAAAATTAGCCAATAAGATTTTGCCAAACTAAAAGCCTAAAATCAAGGAAATGGACAAAATCACATCAAATTAATGCACATTAATTACTATGTTTGTCTATAAATAAGGAAAAAATTCACAGAAGACATTTGGACAGTTTGTAATCTGAGAAAAATTGAAACACAAGAAAAATCGAGAGAAATTCTAGAAAATAAAAAAAAAAAAAAGAAAACTGTGCAAATTAGCAAGGTGAACTAGAACCACCACCCACCACCACCTGGGACCGAACCACCACCACCACCCTACCCTAGGACCAGCGTCTGGACCGGCCGACAGCCTTGGACCGGGTTTGGACGGCCAGAAATCCTTGAACCAGTTAGTCATTTACTCATCCCGATTTTTGTATAATTTTGTAAAATTAGTTATTTTGCCCAGAAAATTATGAAACTTGTTATTCTGAGGGTTTATTGTATGTAGATTTAGGAAAAAATATTGATTTAGTTTAATTATGTCTGGAAATATAGGGTTCTTAAGAAATTGATCAAAACCGAGCATGATTAAACCGGAAATTAAATAGGCTTAGGGATGTAGTTTGGGGCTCAAAATTTTTCTATAGGATTCTCATATGATTTAGAATAGTGCTACGAAGCCCTTTTTTTTAAATTAATTTTCGAAAATTTTAAGTTAATTTTTAGCCCTAAAATGATGGTAAAATTAGGTGATTTGGGATTAATTAGGTAATTAGGATGTTAATTACTGATTTGGATCTTGATTAGATGATTAAGTAAGTTAATCTCTGCAGTGGAACCCTAATCCTAGCTTTTAGGTACTAATTATGGGTAATTAGGGAAATTAGGTAAAGAATATGAGAAATTAGGAATATGTGAAAATATAAATTACAAAATTTAAAAAAATAAAGTTATTTAGATAATATTATAATTGAAATCAGAAAAATAATAAATCGGAATTAATATTTAATTTTAAGTAAATATCTTAAAATATAAGGTTTTTACACATCGGGAATAAATCCGATATCCCAATTAGGGTTAGTGTGTACCGAATAGTTAGAATACCAAAATTACGACCCAATAGGATATTTGAATACCCGAGCATAAGGTGATTAATGTCACATTGGGATTCGAGCCTAATTACGACTTAGGAATTAAAACCAGAGTCTAGTTTAGGAGCCGAACCCTGAAATAAAATACAACGAATTATTAATACGTTGTAGGTATACATGAGGAAAATGAGTTACATTATAAATTAGAATAAGAATCCATAAAAATAAGTACTAAAAGGACCTCTTTGCATTATAGGACACCCAGAAACAAATCAGCTCGCAATTTGAGGATTGAGCGATCGAGCAAATTCAAGTAAGTTGGGTTATTGCTTATTGTAATAGAGTACTAGTTTTGTAGTGCTCGGAGACTTAGGCTTGTATATGCTTGTGATTGTAAGTAGTTTGCGCATGTGTTTGATGTATCTGAATTCGTGCTGGAATTTGTGCTGTGAGTGATTTTGTGACTGATTTAATTGGTATGAACTTGTTTGAAAACCTTAACCGGAATTTAATCTTAGTCGACCATAATAACCGAAAACGTCATGCATTGCAACCCGTTAGGGGATCATAGGACTCTCCAACCAAATACCGACCCCTTCGAAAGGGATAGCGCAGGATTGCAAAATGGTCCCTTCTTCATCCTCAGTCGAACTAAGTGACAGGAGAGGAGGTCGCGGCGGGGGTGAAGTCAATGGTTCGAAGGTAGTCGCGGGAGGAGCGAGGTCTCCATTGCACAAGCCTGGGTTTGGTTGTGAGCTGCTGCATAACATGGAACTCCTCAACCTGGATCGGAGCGGGTGAAATTTCTCTGATTTCACAACGAACCGGACTACGTTGTGCGATGACACTTGATTGTTGCATTGCATGAAAATAATTGTTTGATAACCCTGTTTGTGCTTGTATGCATTCACGAGTCTCCAATTCAACTTACTGAGCTGAAGTTGCTCATACCCTTATAGATCCTTTTGCGGGTTCTGATTTGTAATCTCTTCAAGTACCATGCCGCCCTACAATTATCTAGAGGTTAGTCTTTTTGAAGCCAGGGGTGTGAGGATCAAGTTATTTAGCTTAATGTGTAACCAGACTGACCTTGTAGTTAAAGGATGAAGACTGTTAGTTATTCTGTAAATTAGTAAACAGTAGTTATTATGTAAATCTTCCTGGGAAGCTCTGTGGACTTATTTATATGATTATCTATGTTTAATAGTAATTTGAGTTACTTATCATATTTGTAGTATAATCTTTAATCGAACTGTTTACTTCAAAGCGAGTGGTCGTCGATGCCTTGTGTAGATTATCTCTATGGTAGGAACTGTGAGGCCAGTTTCTATCATAAAATGGTTTACACGGCGGGACTGTTGCGATTTCGCGACTTCGGGGCGTAACAGTAGAGAAAGTTACCATTGGACTGTAGTCTAGTATTTATAGCGGAGTAGAGTCAGCAGTTAGAGATTAGTTGGGCGGAGAGATTTTCTCTCAAAAGTATAAGAAAGTGGAACTGTCATGCTTGACGTATCCTTAATATTTAGGACGTAGCTGTTTTATCCTTATCTTATGGGTTATGATTGTTATAGCGTTTCATGGGCCTGAGCCATTTAGATCTAAGGCTAAGGCCTATAGATGTAGGCTTAAGGTAGCAAGCCTTAGCAGGTCTAGTTAGGCCTAAGAGGTCCCTACCTAAAGGGCCTTGTTAACACTTGCCCCCTCATAGTCTTATTGCCAAGGAAGAGGCAAGGAGAAGGAATACATGGGCTACTCAGTCGTGGCCAATCCGACTCCATGAAGTAAGATCCGATGCCGCAATGCTGATGTGATGAGGTTGTAGATTCGAAGTGATGGATGGTCCAAGGTGGTGACTCATCCTAAGCAGCAGTTTGTCTATCCAAAAATGTCTGAGGCTAAGCGAGCAGGGGTGCTTAGGTGCTCTAATACTACAGACTAGTCTATTCTAACAGGGCCTAATAAGGACCCAGCAGATGTAAATGCGACATGTCTTCATAACGTTGACTAGGTGCAGATTGGATGGGCCCTAAAGAAGCTTCCTGTTAAAAGAACTTTTTTAAAATGCAACTTTTGCCTACTTGTATTTCGTACATTAAATGCGACATAACAGGTGTCGTGCTGTAGCAGACTAGCATACAACTATATGCTTTCTACCTTTTTAAAGGTGGCCATCCGATCAAGATGCTTTCCATGTATCTGCTAGGTAGCATTCCTAGGGATTCGAGTTTATATGTATCCGTATAACCGCCTGTACGGCTTCTTAGGCGGTTTTCTTATAAATAGGAGTATTGTAAAGAGAGACTGCTTTTCTACAATCTTTTCACTCTGTTGTTACAATTTCTGCGTTCGCATTCGAACTCTTAAACTTTCTTCAAAAGTTTTAATTTTTCTTTCAAGAATCACCATCATGTCTACCAATAAAGGTGAGGCTAGCTCTTCTTTGCCACAACTTACCTCTAGTTCAGACTCTACAAGGAGTAGTCCTCCTCAAGCGTAGAAGGGTGAAGTATCGTTACTAGCATAACTCAACCAACCTACGAGGATGGCCGTAGAAGCGTTGGATAGGGCCAGAATCATCAATGTCATTCCTAGAGACGTATGTGCGGATATTCCTTTGCCCCCCCTGCAAAGGACTTATTTGATGCTCCTTGTACGGGCAAGAGGCCTGACGGCCGTATAAGTAAAAATAGGCAATTTGCCCCGAACTAGGTCATCGACAACTTCCTCGTGGGGGCTATTCCCAGGTGGCATATTAGGCTGCCACGTAGGGATAAGCAGGTGGCCCTACTATTGGGGAAGTGTTTCGTAGTTTTTTAGAAGTGCCTGAAGTTTGAGCAATACCTCTCCCCAAGTCATTTTGAGAGGGAGTTTTTCAATTACCACCACCGCATCCCGTGTCCTTCCCAATGGGTGAAGGGTGTTAAAGACATTCTAAGTACTCTGTGAATACTTAGTGATAAGGGTTACTCCCAAGCTCTTTTGCCACTTCTACACGTGGAAGAGCGTTGGGGGGTGGCCTTACCTACAATCGTGCCCGGAAAGGGAGTTATTATACAGCCTTGTTAACTCGGTCAAAGGCTGGTAGGAAAAATATGTAGTGGTAGAGCTGCCCAAAGAGGCCAACTTCTAGACCTAATGGATCGATATGGTCCATACAAGAGATGAGAAGAAGCTCAGGTCAAGCGACATTGAGGTCGTCTAAGAGATCTTGGCCTTTATGGAGCCGAGAGGTAGCTAGGCGATCAACGCTGGGGAGACCATAGAAAGGTATTTCCAGCACCCGATCTTCGAGCTCTTCCCCAGCATAAAGATGGCAATGGTAGAGAAGTAGGTTGAAGGTACTGGTTCATTCCTACGTGTCTGTTTGTTGTGTTAGTGTCGGGGTGCTTCGTTTGAAGCCTGTAGGATGGGAGGACCTCTTTGGTCGTGTTGGTCACGATAATGTTTTGCAAATGGTAGTGGTAGTTTCTTTTGATTTTTCTTTGTTTTTTTTTTTTTCTAACCTTTAGATCGGTCTTTTTATAGGCAAAAGTTTGGCTTCGAGGGTACCTTATCCATCTGTGGACAACCTGATGAGCCAATGCCAAGCGCGGTTGAAGGCAACCTAACCGATAGGGAAGCCAATAAGGCCGAAGTCAGCGCTGGCTGAGAAAAGTGAGGCACAGCTAATGTTTATGCCTCAGGGGATTCCCCTTGTCGTCTGAGAAGAGCCGACGGGTATGGAGCCTTTGAGCGTGGCTCTGCTCACTCTTGCTATCCATTTGTCTGGGCCCATCATCGTAAGCGATGAAGGCATCAACGCGGAGGGGCCCGACATGTAGATGCTCTCTCCTCTGAGGCCAGCGGAGGGAGAGACTAGGGAGGTGGCTACCCTATCTATAGCTACAAGCAAGAAGCCCAAGGCTCCTAAAGTACTTAGGGAGCTAGGTCCAAGGACAAAGAAGCAAAGGCCTATGGCAAGTAAACCTTTGGCCAGGGGAAAGTGAAACCAGTGGCCGTTGGCTCATCCTTACTAAAGTATAGATGACGTAGGAGACGGGTCCTTAGATGTCCTTAACAACTTCCGAAAGCTGGGGCTGGGGTTGGGGCTAAACTCATTCCTAGAAGCGCTATACATTTCCCAAGATGAGGCGCTGAAGAGGGAGGTTCTCGAGTTGGAGATGAAGAGGGCCTAGGGAAAGATCCTAAAGCCAAAATGGGAGGTCCAAGCCAATGATCTGAGGCTACGACACCAAATCCTCAGCTATCAGGCTTCAATGGGGTCTTACACCCCTAGTGATTAAGCTATTTTAGAGAGGATCTCCTAAGAGGGTAGGGGCGGCCTCATACAAACTACAGGTTACTTGAGTATGTTGATTCGGTAGGTAGGTCTTCCTTGCTGTTATGGTGTTGTATTTTAGTGTCTTGTACTAACTTGTGGGTTCCATCTTCATCTTGTAGTACCACAACCAAGTGCTCCTTAAGTTGAGCAAGTCTCATGCCGCTCAAAAAGAGGTAACAAGGTTGTAGGAGGAGTTACATCAGCAGAAAAAGCGCTTGCTAAAGGTGGAGACTTCTAGTAAGAGGTACTTGAGAAAATTTGCTCAAGCTAACAAGCGCCTACACTGCTCTATTGTGCATGTAGTGAGGCTTCAGGCGAGGCTCAAGCATGCCAAGCAAGAGAGGGGCAAAGCCAGGAGAACGGCCTAGAAGGTCATGAAACTGAAGGCTCAGCTAAAGAACGAGCAGAAGACGAGGGCTCATCTCTCACAAAGGCTAGATGAGGAGGGCATAGCCAAGGCTTGAGTCGAAAAAGAGAATGTCAAGCTAAAGGCTTTTGTAGCCAGGTTGGAAATTGAGCTAACAATGAAGGCGTCTGAGTGCAAGGGTGTTAGGGTTACGTCACTAGAGTTAGCCGATTTGAAGATCACTTTAGAGTAACAAGTTGGGGAGCTGTAAGGTAAAGTTTTAGAGATGGAGGAGATCATCTCTAAGATGAAAAGTAGGGAGGTCCTCAGCGATGCTACCGCTAGGAAGGTGGTCACCGACTACAGGATTACCGAGGAGCGGCTAAAAAAGCTGGAGGACCTTTCTACTAACTCCACTCGCTTCACTAGGAGGGAAGTTCTCTTCCATTATCTGGACTTAAACCTAAGCTTCCTCAACTTCTTAGACTCCCTAACTTTCAATGAGAAAAGGGAAGCCCTGGCGCGGGAAAAAGAGTTCGCCTAAGCAGCCGATCAAGATGCGAGTGCATCTTCTGGGGAAGATCCAATTGTGGAGGGTCCTGCCATTCCTGGTTTGCATCTCTCAGGCCCCCCCCTCCAGCTCAAGGCCAGCTGTCTGAAGTGCCTACAGATCAGTGCTTGGAACAGATAAACACTTTAGATTTTTCAAAGTTACTAGAGTTAGCTAATCCTAGGTGGTAGCAAGGTTCTCTCTGTTTTTTTTTTCTTTTTTGAACTTAATGTAATTGGGGCCAGAATGCCGACCTTTACTCTATAACTAAACATCTATGGAAGAAATAAATGAACGTTTTTCAAACGTCCTTTGCTATTTTCTGTTTGTCCGTAAATTTTGTTGACCCTTAGTCAATGTTTTGTTTGGGGAGTTCCCTCGCGTAGGGGGTGTTTCCCCTTGCCGAGGTTACCCTAAGACGGTTAGGTCGATGGTGTTCCGACTTACCCGGTTCGTAGGAGTTCCTTTGTGCAAAGGGTGTTTTCCCTTGCTGAGGTTACCCTAAGGGAGTCAGGTTGGTGGTGTTCCGACCTACTTGGTTTGTGAAAGTTCCTCTATGCAATGAATGTTTTCCCTTACTAGGTTTTCCTTTGCTGAGGTTACCTTAAGGGAGTCAAGTTGCTGGCATTCCAACCTGCCTGGTTCGTAAGAGTTCCTCTATGCAAAGGGTGTTTCCCCTTGTCAAGGTTACCCTAAGGGGGTCAGGTCGATGGTGTTCTGACCTACCTAGGTAACTATTGATGTGTGGAAATAAAGGGAGAGAGAGGGAAGTATGTGATTAATTGAGAACTTTTATTTTGACACAATTGAAAGAAAATTTGTACATGATGAAATTCTAATCAAAATTGAGATGTAGATTGTCGGCATCCCATGTACATGATAACTCTTATTTGAAATGCATTTCACGTAGTGATTTTATAGTATTTCCCTTACATCTTTGGTTTTCTTTAAAGAAATTGATACTTAATTAAGTAAAATTTTGATTTCAAGGTTTGAACGCGTTCTCAAATTGAAAACGAAGAAAAGGAATTAAGTTTCACTTAATTTGGAGTTCAAATGAATGAGTTATGAAGTTTTGAAGTTACATAAACAATAGGAGAAAGTGGCAAATTTTGGTTAGCAAATTACACAATCTGGGACACAACTGTGTCCCCAGGCTGTGTCCATTCAGGAAGATTTTTTTGTCTAAGGTCAGTAAGTTACATAACCTGAGGACACAACTGTGTCCCAAGTTGGGTCTGGTGACGAAAAAAGAAATCTTACAATACATTATAAAAGGACATATTAGGGTTTCGCACATAAACTTTAGACATTCAAAAGAGAAGAGAGTTGAAGAGAAGGAGAAGAAAAAGGCGAAAGCAACACTCAACTTCAAGATTGAAGAGATTTTTCATCAACAAAAAGAGTTTTTCATGTTTTATTTTTTGATTTTGTTGCAATTCATTTTTAGTTTCATTATGATAGCTTAAGATTCTTGTATTTAGGATTGTGGAACCTAAGGTTTCATGTGACTATTAGATTTATTGATAATTTTCAATAAAGTTTCTATCTTTTCTTGATTCAATTATGTTTTTTAATTGTTAATTGATATTTCTAGGGTATCGATCTATAATATTATGCATGATGATTGAGAAATCACATGAATAATGAGATCTTGACATAATTGGAGAGAATTACATATATACTTAGAGATAAGATACACATTTCTTCCGAAAAGTTGTTCTTTTATATGGGAATTCGTTATACATTAATGCGATTTTGAATTATATTACTAAGTGAAGAGATTTCGGTAAATAATTTAGGATTAGGGTTAATATGCTTGAGAAATATGTTAACTTTAATTGTGAATCCCTCCGGTCAAGAATAATACAGATTGAATTGGATACATTTTAAGTAGTTACATATTAAACACTAGGAGAAATAATTCTTAAATACGTTATTTGCCTTCTTGAAGTCGTTCTTAATTTTATCGCTTTCTAAATTGCTTAATCAAGTCTCATAATTAAGTTAGTTTGTTAATTTTAGTATTTTTAATTCATTCAACCCATCACAATTTTTCGGTTAGATAATAGAGTTAAGGTTAATATTAATACTCGAGGTCTCTGAAGGATCGACTCAGACTCATATCCGCTATATTAAAACTGATAGGTGCACTTGCCTTATATCAATACGCTAGATAAGCTTACCATCCAATATTTCCAACCTATATGCTCCATTACCTAGTCTCTCCCTGACTCTGACTGGGTCTTCCCAATTTGGGGCTAGCTTGCCTTACCCTTCTCATATACCAATGGCCTCTAATTTTTAGCATACAAGGTCACCGACCTTGAACTCCTTGCATCGGACCTTCTGATCATAATACCGAGCGGCCCAATGTTGATATGCAGTAACCGAAGCAGCATTAAGGTCTCTAATTTTCTTGATTGTGTCGATGCTTGCCTGCAACAATGAGTCATTCAAGGCGGCATCAAAACTTTAAGTCTGGATATAGGGGAGCCTTAAGTTTGATAGGGAGGACTAATTCCGACTTGAAATCCAGACGAAAGGGGGTGTCACTCGTTGAAGTGCGGCGCATAGTCCTGTACCCCCACAAGATATTGGGTAGTTCGTCAACCCAAGCGCCGTAAGATTAGTCCATGCACTTCTTCAAGCTATCTAAAATGATTCGATTGGTCACCTCCACTTATCCGTTTGATTGGGGGTAGGCAACCGAGGTGAAGTGCGGGGTGATATGGTGTTTAGCGCAGAACTCCCTGAACTTAGGGTTATCAAATTGTTGTCTGTTGTCCATGATCAATGTATGAGGGACTCCAAATCGGGAGAGAATGTCGTTTTTAACAAATGACTCTACACTCCTCTCTATGATTTTGGCTATGGCTTTGGCCTCGGCCTCCACCCACTTTGTGAAGTAGTCAACAGCGACAATTATGAACTACCGTCCTCCTAATGCTTTCAGGAAGGTACCGAGGATATTGATCACCCATTATGCGAACGGCCAAGGGCTTATCAGGGGTTGGAGGGCAGTGCTAGGCGTATGGCTGATTGGGGTGTGCTTCTGGTACTGCAAGTACTACAACCACTTTTTGGCTACAGCTTTTGTGTCTTGCCTCATGGTATGCCAATAATGTCCGAGTCGTAGTGCCTGAAGGTACAAGGTTTGGGACTGAATATGATTGCTACACACTTTAGTATGTAACTCTTCTATGATGCACAGCCCTTCCCTTTCTCAAGGACACTGGAGTAGGGGGAGGTTAATTCCGTTGCGATATAGGACGCCGTTAATCAATGTATAATTGTTAGCGTAGTGCCAAAGCTTCTTCGAATCCTTCCCGTCCTCCAGTAACGTACCCTCCTCCAAGTAGCTTTAGATGGGATCCATTTAGCTTAGCTCAGGTGTTGCCATAATCAGTTCCAAAATTTCAGCTAAGCTTAGAGCTATACTTTTTTCTAATAGGTACTCTATGAAGATCTTGCTGTCCTTCATCTTGGACTTCCTTATGCCTATAGAGGCTAGCTTAGATAGCTAATCCATTGTAGAATTTTCCAGTCAGGGAATCTTTATGATGTCCTAGGAAGGCAACTCGCTAGAAGGCTCTTCACTTTCTCGAGGTACCTTGCCATAGTGTCGTCTCTAGCTTCATATTCACCTCGGACTTGTTGGACAACTAGCATAAAGTCCGAGAAGATTCACAACTACTCTACACTGATCTCCTTGGCTAGTTTGAGATCGACGATGAGCGCCTCATATTTGGATTCGTTGTTATTGGAATTGAGTCCGAATCTGAATTTGAGGGCATAACAAATGGTGACCTGGTGTGGGTCGGTTAAAACTAAGCCCATGCCTCCACCCCTTGAGGTGGAGAAGCCGTCTACATGGAGAGTCCACATCGGTCTATCACCGCCCAATGGTGCTTCATCCTCTCTTGTATATTCTGCTACGAAGTCAGCCAGCACCTGTACCTTGTAGGCCGTTCGTGGCTGGTACTAAATTCCGTACACACTAAACTTCATCATGTACTTCATCATCTGTCCTAACGCGTCAAGCTTTTACAGCATGGTGTGTAGTGGTTGATCCGTGAGTATAATCACTTGGTGTGCCTAGAAGTAGGTCTTCAGTCTTCGAATGATGATGATAACAATCAAAGCGAATTTTTCCACCTGAGTGTACCTAACCTCAGGCCTGTGAAGTATGTCACCGACATAATATACTATTTTGTATTCTCTTCCCTCTGTTTTGACTAGTACAAAGGAGAGTGCCCAATCATTTATGGCTAGGTATAAGAACAGGTCCTCTCTTAGGACGGGCTTGGAGAGGACTGGTGGATAGGCAAAGAAGTCCTAGAGTTGTTGAAAAGCGGCGATGTACTCCAGAGTCCATTCAAAACCCTTAGGATTTTTGAGGATTTTGAAGAATTTGGCGCATCTATTAGCACTCTTCGAAATGAATCTACTTAGGGCATCTACTATGCCAGTGAGCTTTTGTATGTCTGGAATTAAGGTTGGGGCTTCATTTCCCTTATGGTTGTGATTTTCTCGAGGTTGGCCTCAATACCTCTCTAGGTGACTAGAAATCTGAGGAACTTGCTAGAGCCGACACCAAAGACACACTTTTAGGGGTTCAACTTCATGTCGTGGGTGTACATTTGGTCAAAGGTTTCCTAGATATCCTTAACATGATCGATTGACTTTTGGCTCTTGACAATCATGTTATCGATGTACACTTCCATATTGCACCTGATCTAGGGCTTAAACAATTTCATCACCATCTACTGGTATGTTGCTTCGATATTTTTTAGTCCGAATGGCATTACAGTGTAGCAATATGTGCCATAGTCAGTGATGAAGGAAGTATGCACTTTATCCTTTGAGTCCATTTTGATCTGGTTGTATCCTAAGAAGGTGTCCATAAAGCTTAGTAGGGTATATCTTAACGTAAAATCGACAAGCTGGTTGATTCTAAGGAGGAAACAATCTTTAGGGCAAGCTTTGTTAAGGTCGATATAATCGATACACATGTGCCACTACATATTCTTTTTCTTGACTAGTACCACATTTTCCAGCCACGTTGGGTACTTTTCCTCCCTCATGAAGCCGGCTTTGAGTAGCTTCTGCACTTCCTCCTCAATTGTGGCCTGCCGTTTTGGGGGCAAATGCCTCCTTTTTTGTTTGACAGGCTGCGTTGTGGTGTCAATGTTGAGGTTGTGGGTCGCTAGGTCGGGGGCAATTGTCGGCATGTCCAATGCTAACCATGCAAACCTATCCGAATTTGCTCGCAGGAAGGTAATGATTTCATCCTTCACTTCGGCTGGGGTCTCAATCTTGACTTTCATAATTTGGTTAAGAGAGGTACCGATTTGGACATATTCCGTTTTTTCTCTAGGCTCGCCCTTTTCAATCAGTCTCTCTTGTAGGCTTGTTTCTAGGGTGAAGTCGTCATCACCTTTAGCTACCCTGATATATAGCTCTCGTGAGAGCTTCTGATCATACTTGTACACTCCTACCCCGGTGGACATCGAGAATTTGGCCTTCAAATGCAGGGAGGATGTGATAATCCCAAATGCGTTTAGGCTTAGTCTTCCCAAGAGTGCATTATAAGGGGAGGGACAATCAATCACAACGAACTCTATGGGTCATTGTGCCACGTAGTCGTCATCTCTAAGTTTCATGTCCAGTGTGATGATGCCCTTAGCTCAAATAGTGCTACCATTGAAGCTAATCAGAGTATGGTGGTACGACTTCATCTTTACTAGCAGCTTCTTCCTCATCTTGTCATATGTGTGGAGGAAGAATATATTGATAGAGTTACTAGTGTCCACCATAATTTTCAGGACCTCAAATTTTAAGATCCTTGCCTCAATCACGAGGGCATCTTGGTGGGGAGTGTCGACCCCTTTAAGGTCGGCATCAAAGAAGGAGATAGAAGTATCTAACTTCTGTCTCTTCTCCCTTACCATCAACACTTTTGATTAGGCGTTAACTGAGCTGCTAGTGCTCGTCCAGCTCCCAAGGTATGGCCACCCCATAATTACATTTATAACCCCATTGAGGCACGCGATCATTGCAGCGATCATTATTTTGCTCTACTTAGGCATCTTCGATCCATCGTCTCTGAGGTGCCTTGTCAATGTCATCATTTGAACGGTCATCGTTCCTCCGATGGGCCACATAATCATTGAAGAAGCCGTATTGAATGGCATATTTGATGGCGTTCTTCAATTAGAAGCACTCTTTAGTAGTATGGTTGTGGTCATCGTAGAACAGATAGTATTTGTCAGAGTTCTGACAACTAGGGTTTCCTTGCATTTTCTGCGACCTCTAGAGCAAGTTTTGGTACTTCACTTTGGAATAGATCTGGGTTATGGGTCTATTCAGAGGCGTGTACTGGATGTAAATGGGAGGAAGGAAAGGGTCATACTCTGCTTGGTGCTTCTTCTTCCCAGAGCTCTCCCCCTCTGGCCTGCTCAATAGCTTTCCGTCAAGGTGATCTTTTACAGACAATTTTTCTTTATCCTGCTTTCCGCTAAACCTTTCTTGATCGGCATCGCACTTGGTACGAATGTTGTCTTCTTGGTCAATGTACTTCTAGGCTTTATTCTAGAAGTTGGCCAGGGTCTTTGGCTTGCTCTTCGCAAGCAATCGAAAGAAATCTCTCGAAGGTCAAACATCGAGCTGTGCGACATGGACAACGACTCCCTCATCCAGCTGAAGGATCTTGACTACAGCGTTATTGAATTGGGCCACGTAATCACGCAGGGACTCATCTTTACCCTATGTTACCAGGTACAAGGACGTGTATCCTTAGATGGAGGCTTACTAGCCCTAAAATGGAGGCTAAACTTCCTAGCCAACTCGTCAAAGGAGTTGATTGAGTTGTCAAGGAGGTAGTTAAACCACGTTTGTGTTGCCTTCCTTAACGTACCCGGGAAGGCCTTGCATAGTATGGCATCCTCATGACCGTGAAGGTTTATGAAGGTGCGAAAGTGGAGGAGATGGTCGTCGGGGTTGTCCATGCTATCATACTGGTCTAGGGACGGCAATTTGCCATTGGGAGGCAGCACTTTTTCCTGGATACGCCTGGTGAAGGGGGTCTTGTTGCTGGCAACTAACCCGGTGTCACTAGCATGCTTGCTCCCCTATTGCTTGGAGAGCCATCTTACTATCGCACGAAGCTCGTTTAGGTTGGCATCGTTTGCCAAGTGAGCTTATCGTGCAACTGAATGAGCTTGGACTCCATGTGAATCGGCTTTTTGCTCATTGCCAACCAGAGCTCTATTGTAGGTAGCCACAGACCTTGCTGGTTGCTAGCGTAATGATGGATCAGGTTGTTGATCCTTCCATTCTGCTATTGTTGCTAAATGTTGTCTTGCCCAATGCGAGCATCTAAAGCTTCGGGGTGGTGAGTTTGTATGCTACAACACTTTGTCTTGTTTAGGCGAGTGCAGAGCTCCCTATTCTACTTAGCATATTACTTAGCCAGGCGCCTTATATGCTCCAAGCGTTCTTCTAGCACAGCTCTTAAGAGGGGTTGGTTGCCTCTGATTTGGTTGTTCACCAACTGTTGATTTTCTTACTCTTCACATTGAGACATAACATAGAAAGGCTTGATGTAGGTTATGTGTTTAGTGTGTTTAGGATTTCGGGTGTAGAAATTCTCTTTCCTGCAGACGGTGTCAAATATCGTTTCTCAGTTCTTACCAGTAGTCAATTAAGGTCTGCACGTACTAGGCCTATAAAACAATCCACAGTGAGGGGACGCCGGGGGATTGTTCAGCATGACTACTCTAATACTTAAGCTAACAATAGGCTTTTGATAGAATAGAACATTTGATATACATGCTTAGAATGTAGAGTTTGTAGAGAAAGTTATCATTGTACGGTAGTTTGGTATTTATAGTAGAGTGAAGCCGACAGTTAAAAATCAGTTGGAGAGAGAGATCGATCTTCTCCTAAAATTGTAAGAGAGTAGAACTGTCATGTCCGACGTATTCCTAATATTCAGAACGTTGTTATTTTATCTTTATCTCATAGGTTATGGTTGTTACAACTTTTCATGGGTCTGGACTGTTTAGATTTAGAACTGAGACTTATGGAAGTAGGCCTAAGGTGGCAAGCCTTGGTGGGATAGGTCGGACCTGAGGGGGTCCTACTCAAAGGGTCCTGTCAATATAATCCTTTTCATAATTATAAAAAATAATAATAATAACAACTTATTAATTATCAAAGTGGATGGGAAAGTACCTAGGACATATCCTCTACTAATTTCGCTGGAGTAGAATTAAACTTCTACTTTAGTCTATTTCTAATACCTAGACAATCTGAAATTACTCCAATTGAGAGAATCGGAGAATATTATTGGTTTTTCTGGTTGTCCTGTTGTTGTATCGTTGCATTGTGTCTCTTATTGGTCTAAATTTATCCTATATAATCTTTCATTTTCTAACCTTCAAATTGAACTGTTTTTCAAAAAATCTGGAATTTGTTGGAAATAATATCTTTATTTCTAATCTTCATACGGTAGTCTTAAATAATTGAGTTGATGTTGAAGTAAGATAAACTATGGAGTTTTATCTGATCTCTAAGTTTTTAATTCGCATTCCGTAAAACTCATAAATAAAATAATGATTAGATTGATCCTTATCTTATTTCAAAATCCATAAAATCTAATTATTTCTTTATATTAGCTTGCTTTTGAACTTATTTCCATTTCAATCCTACTTACTCTGTTATAGTTGCACTAAATTCTTCTAAAATATCCGTTGAAATTTAAAATTAAAATCAACCTTGTTTATTGAGTTTTTATCCGTAGAGTACTATTAAGAGGCGTAATTCCATTTCTATAATCAACTAGATAAGTTCGAAATTTGAATATCTCTGCCTAAACTTATCAAATCCGATAGATCTTTCACAAAATTCTCTTAATAAATTCTTTTGTATTATTCCTTATAATATAGCTACGTAAATTACCTAAATATAAATAACTAGTCAAATTTCCGCACCATGCATGGATTTTGATAATAAAAACAAATTATCACAGTTAACTATTGTAAACAGATACCATTAATGAAAATGTGCAAGTGATAAAAAATTATAGAAGTAGTCAAAATGTATTATAAAGAATTACTATTAATAACGAAATGCAAGTAATAAAAACTTAAATATTGTGGTATAAATAAAAATTTATAATATAATATGTTATATTATACACATGATATGATTTAAGAAAGGAAAAAGTACTTAAATGGTTTTAAAAATAATTTTAGAAATGAGAAATGTATCAACTATGATATTTGTGATATATACCTATTAAAGATCTAAATACCAAAAAATAAGATAGAATAGAAAAATAAAAAAAAAAAACTCTAAATCTTTTAACAATAATTATTTATTGATTAGACAATGCAATTCCTATGCTCGTACTCCCATTGAAATATTAAAAGTCCATATTAATATGAAGAAAACCAAAAAATAAAAAACTAACACTGAATTATTAGAATCTTTTTCTTCATAATATATTTTAATTTTACCAAAACAAACTATTAAGAGAACAATGTTGGACAATCAAATTAAAATAGACTATAAACTTATTTACAATGCTATAAATTTTGGCATTCGAAGTTCTTTTGTATGAGTTTTGTGAAGGGGATATCTATAACAACTTAATTAGAACTTCTCCTATTTAAAAATTATCTGTTTTACCGTGATATGCTACATGATTTTATCCCATGGTATAGTTACTTTCTAAGAAGTCACCCATTTTAGGATGAACCTAAACTAAGTGCACTTAACTTTGAAATTCCAATAAACTCTAATACTAGACCAAAAAACACCTTGATGATTAAGATTTCATCACACAGTATCTAAGAAATATTATAATCCATCCTCTTTATAGAGTTAATGTTCTTATCAGTTTCATTATACAAGTTCATGACCATATTAGGTAGAGACTGCAATCTTTTGGCAAGTGAATTAGTTTAATGCCACATGTAACAACTCAACTAAGGTATTAGCTGCTTTAGCATGATACGTTGTACAGTTTTATTCCTTGATACAATTCTTTCCCAAGAGATTACTTGTCTAAAAATTGACTTAGCTTAAGTATGCTTAATTTTAGAGTTTCGACGAACTCCAAGCTATTGTTCCAAAAAACACTTAATCATTCAAGTTTCATCACATTGTATTTAAGGGTATTATAATATCCATCTTGTAAGTATTTTAGAAGAATAATCAATAACTTATAAAAGGCAAATTTAGAGATATATAGATAGAGGAAAAAAAAATATCGAATGTAATTACTTTGTGTGTTAACAAAGAAATGCACATCCCATAGAAAAGAGAGGGAAACACTAGAAGAATAAGGAAGGTAAACTTCAAATTCCAATAAAAAAATAAAATAAATGACAAGAACAGTAGAAATGCACTAATATAGACAAAAAATTGGAGACTCAACCACACATTTTACTTGTTTTTCCAACCTTTTGAATTTTGGATTATGCATTAAATTACTAAAAAACAAATCAAGTAGGTGTAAAAAAAAAAAGAAAGAGAAAAACAAAAAACACAGATCAGATATCATATATTAGAATATTGAGAAGAAAGTTACATATTACAACACCCTTAAGGTTTAAACAAATTATGTAAAAGCACATAAGATTTAAACACCTTTTCCAATTAGGCAATCACACATATCTAATTGTTTAATTTCATTGCTGCACGTAAATAAAAATAATCAAATGCTTATAAAGAACAAAGTTAGAAATATATGGGTGGAACAAAAAGAAAAACCAAATCTAATTACTTCTATGTATAAATAAAGAAAGAAATAAACATCCTATATATCTATAAGAACAAGAACCTAAACTTCAAATTCTAATAAAAAATAAAATAAAATGAATGACAAGAATCATAGAAATACACTAATATAGACTAATAATTAGAGACTCACCCGTAAGTTGTAATTGTTTTTCTACCTCTTAAATTTTGGATTATACATAAAATTATTGTAAAGAAAATAAAGTAAGTTAAAAAAATAAAAACAAATAACACAAATTAGAAATCATATATTAGGATATCAAGAAGAAAGTTAAGAAATGTGACTTGTGTAAATCCTTGGTGGCTCAATATGTATATAAAAGGTAGATATAGATAGATATACATGGATATATATAGACATATGTGGTCAATTTGTATTAAAAATTGATTCAAACAAATATTACTTAGATTATGACTTTTCCTTTCAATTTCTGCTTTAATATATTATTATGAGCTTCTTAATATAATTATAATATATTATGATAAATTATAATATATTATGATTATAATTATCATAGATAATAACATAATTAATAAATTTAGGAAAATATCATTATATAGTATGTATATCATAAACTTTTTAATGAAATGGTGCATTATTGGAAAGAATCATTATCTTTCAAACTATAGAATGAAATATTATTAATGTAAAGAGGTTGCCATTTTGCATTAATAGCGCAAAGGGTTGCAACTATTTATTCAAAAAATTATATAACTAATGCTTAAAGTTGAAAAATGAAAACAATAGGTTAAATAGGAAATGAAATCATCTAAAGTAATAATATTACTTTATCAAAAGCAACAATAGGTGACTACTTAGTTCCAAAGGAAATACTATATGGAAATTCACCAATCTAAATATAAATGTAATGAAACATAATTATAAGCTCCATATTTTACAAATAGGAATCATGCGGGTAAATTTAGATTGTTGGTAAAACTAACTTAGTTGACCTAATAATTTTTGATTGGGCTAAAGACATTACTTGAGAAGATCCCATGGACTCAAATTTTAAAAATATAATAAAATAATAAAAATATAGTTAAAATAGTGTAATTTTATTGTATTACGCTTTACTTATCGTACTCAAGTAAAATAGATTCTATTAATTCGTAAAATTTTAGAAATAAATTATATATGTAATAAAATTATTATGAGGCATAACATAACCTATAGAATATATGTATTTATGATGTATGTAATTACCACCTGTAGATATATACTTATAATTAACTAAAATACTAGAATAATTATATTTTAAGTTAAATTAAGCAAAGGAAATTCCTTAAAAGTAATAAAAAATTATAAAAGCACATGGGGCAGCTGGATTATATCTAGATTAGGAGTGTAGGAGTTCTTGGATAGGTGTTAGTAGTTTAAGTAAGATTAACGTACAAATAGATAGGTATATAAAGCTAAATTCTTGAAGGGAGAGAAACAAAAAAATTCATTTTATACTTCATAAGCTCTCCAAAAATCCAAAAACCCTTTCCACAAGTTCATACATGCAACTAGAGATCTAGAAAAATTAAGAGTGGGTTTGAGTGACTAAAGAATAAATTTAAGGGGATTTTGAAAAATTTGCACGTAATTTAGGCATTTGAGGTATGGCAACTTAAAGAGTTGTTTGAGTCCAATCATCACCACCATCACTTGAACCAACACTTGGTTCCTTGCTGTACCAACAAAGTGATGTCCACCAAAGTTGGTCGGAGCACCATTTTCCAATGAGGCTTCAATTTTAATATGATTTTATATAAATTTATAAAAATATTAAATATATTCAGAAAAATTTGGAAAAAATTATTCTTACGTATTTTCATGTGTAGAATGTAGAAAAAAACATTATTTTGTATAAATTTAATAGTTATAGTATACGTTTTTAAGAAATCGAAGAAACTGAACAATTTTTTATATTAAAATAAATAAGTTTAACAACGTAGTTTAGACTTCGAATTTTTTCTATAAACTATCCTATATCTATATTGAATTGCTATAAAAAGATTTTTATGAAATTATACTCTATATTTTATTTAATTTTTTAGCCTTAAATTATGCCTAAAATAGTGATTTTTAGTCAAAATTAATATATTTTCTTAAAGAACTTCACTTGGAATCTATATTCAATAGTTTAGAGAAGTATTTATGATACGTTGAATCTATTGGATGAGACTATATGGTAAGGAGTTTTGAGAAAACAAAACTTTGTAGTTATATGTAAAGTATAGCGATTTGTTTACTTGATGTATTTGATAAAATGATGAGTTGAGATATAATATATGAAGAATTGGAAAGTAAGGTTGTTGTATATTAATGAATTGAATGTTACTTAATACTAGTCTTGGTAGGTGTTAGATGACAAATGAGCAAAACATGTAGTATTTGCAAGTTAGGTATGAATAGAGACAAATTCAAAGGATAACTAAATCAATATTATACTAAAGACCCTACCTAGAGATAGTATTAGAAGCAACTTTAAATGCGAAATGTCAATACAGGGGATTCTAAAAGCTAAATCAGAGGATAATTTTTAAAGATCATAAGGATAGCTAAAATCAAAGGTAAATATAGAGGATTCTGTAGCTTAACATGGTTTATGAAATTAAAAAACCACTTAGGAAATCCTAATATGTAAGTGAATATAACTTATAAAACGAGTGCTGAAATAGCTGAAAACATATAAAATGTATTAATTACTACTAATCTAAGGATCGAATATGGATTAAATCTAATCTATTGTGTATGTTTATGGATAGTCAAAGAGCATTGAAGAGACAGTCAAGACTAAGTAAACCAGTGAAGCAAAGGTAAGTTAAGATTTGTGCGTAGTAGTATGTTAGAGTACTGTATTAGAGTATTGGAGACTTGGGAGTGCATTTGATTGTGCTTATAACTTAGTTGCTTGTATGCATGTTTCGTCTATGAATATTTACTTGAATTGTGGACTAGGAATGTTATTTTACTTAAATATGTATGAATTGCTTTGTCTTGTGAAAACTGTTGCTCACCCTTAATTGGACTTAACTTAAGATTGACCCTTAACCTAATTGGACATACATAATAACCCACTAAGGGACGATTGGGTCTATTAGACCAAATACCGACTCCTTTGATAAAGATGGTTAAAATGATTATTTCCTCACCTTTAGTCAAATTAAGTGACAAGAAAAAAGGTCATGGCAAGATTAAGAGCCGTAGTTTGAAGGAAGTCTTAAAATGAGGGTGCTCTTCATTGCACAAGTTTGGGTTTAGTCTAATTTAAGTCGCATTAAAACTCTTTAATCCAAGTTAAAGTTGATGTGATTTCTTTAACCTTACAATAAACCGGTTAGCATTGTGCAATATTATATTTAATTGTTTACATTGCATCAAATAAAATGTTTGAGGACCATGTTTGTATTTAGGGTACTCTTTTGTCTCATTCCCATTTATTGAGTTAGTTGTATTCATATTTCTATAAACTCTCTTTTATTGGCACCGAATAAGAGTTAAGGATGCGACATCATAACCATCCATAAGTTAGTAGGCGTTTGGCTTAAAAAGTGAAGAATAAAAAACCTACTGAATTTGGACTTTTGTCTTTTTTTGTTTTAAGGAAACTAACTAGGCATCCTTATGATACCCACTAGTTTCTTATCTTATTGTAAACAAACTCTAAGACTTGTGGTTATTGTGAATTTTTAATGTGAACTGGAACTTTCGATAAGTAAATATTTATGTAAATACTACTATCTTATGAAAAAATCGTTCTACAAGTTGTTTTGAAACGTGTATTTTGGTAAAGATATATCATAGGTTTTATTAACAACAGGTGTTAAATTGGATACTTCAAACCGATTAAGGCATATATGCCTTATGTAAGCTATATCTATAATAACAATTATGATGTTAACTTCTATTTTAGGTTAGTTTATACGGTAGAATTATTATGTTTTTTTTTGTTCAAGGCATGATAATGATTAGTTCCAATAATAATAATAATAATATGTGGCTTTAAAAAAAATACTAATAGCTAAAAGATAATAGTTATATATACATTATTTAAAATCTAAGGAGACCTTGTATATATATATATATTACCAATCGTGTTACAACTTAAGAAAGGGGAGATTCAAACTTGGTTGGTTATACTAGAAAATTAATGTTTCTACCATTAAATTATAATAGCTTTAGTTTGAGGAGGCTTTATATATTAAAAAAATAATAATGATAAAAGTATGATCACAAAAAAAAACTTTAGTAA
The DNA here is from genome assembly GCA_024138015.1 of Lumnitzera littorea. Lineage (NCBI taxonomy): Eukaryota > Viridiplantae > Streptophyta > Magnoliopsida > Myrtales > Combretaceae > Lumnitzera > Lumnitzera littorea. The sequence continues at coordinate 102,774,468 of JAMXBB010000007.1, forward strand.
TTATGTATTATAATATATTATCCAATAAAAAGTTTATAATATTTCAGCAATTGTAAAATCAAATTAGAATATGAATAAAATGATATATAATAATATCATAAATAATAATAGATCTAGAATATATATTGAAAAAGTTTTTATACTAGTGGTCGTATAATTTTGTTAGATAAGAGTAAATCTATGATATCATACGTGAGATTGAAGATACAAGATATGCGTTATTACAAATAAATTTATATAAAAAATTGATTCGACAAAATCTTTTTTAAATTAAGGACTCTTTCTCTTAGTTTTTGAAATTATATATTATAATAGATTGGTGGATTGCCTTCATCAACATATGTGGATCTTTATCCATTATCCAGCTATTCAACATAATTTAACATCTTATATGGAACTTCCATTTTGACTTGGAAAAAATTCTGTCTTGTCCGAACAATCTTTTGCTTAGTACATAGAACTTTCTTCTATATATACAGTTACGTTAGCTTTCACTTCCTAAGCTTCTACTTCCCTTCTTAGTTCTCAATATATTTTGTCAGAAGTTTGAAACAATCTTTTTTAGGTAACTTATATCTATTTATGCACTTAATAAATGGCTTAGAAAAACAAAAGGTTTGCAGTTTCTTATTGTCAAAATTACTTAAGGTATCTATTAAATTCTATACAATATATTGTGATGATAACATAAAAAATGAAATGAATTTTGTTTTTAAACGTCAAGCAGAGTGATCTATTTTATTATTTAGATGAATAAAATGTTACTATGAAAGCTAAGAACGCGAGGTAGCTTGCGTTCTTAAGATTTCATATCTCCAACTTAATTCCTTTGATTATTAGATAGACTATTATTGATAGGCTTTGGGTTGCTAACCCAACCAAATGCTAAGTTTCGAACTTTATTGGAGACTTGTTAGTGAGCTTCTCATGCATAGACGACAAACTTATGAGGTTTACCAATGTGGAAGACCTGTTCTGCTTTACCAGTTCTATTCGACTCAGCATAGTTTGCTTAGCTTGGCCACTTTAGGTCGGCTTAACCATACTCAAGTTGGCTTAGCTTGTCCAAGTCGGCTTGGCCACTTTAGATCAGCTCAACCATTCTCAGGTTGGCTCGGCCCATCGAGGTCAGCTTGGCCAATTTAGGTCATTGAGGGTAAGGAACTTTAGGATTACTTGCTTATGTTTTTTTTTAATTAGATTGTCCATAGGTTTTATTTTTTATTTATGGAAATTCTACTACTTTTAGCTATTTTATTTATAAGTTTACCGCTATATATAAATAACTCATGTATATGAGTTTTAGACAAATTTAAAGATTAGTAAAAACCCTTTGAATATTTCCTCTTGGAATATTCTCTCTTATTAGTTATATCTTTGTGCGCATCATATCAAAGTAATGATTAAGCGGTGTAGGATGTAATTGATGTGTCACATCAAATTAAGTAGGTCATGGATTTGCTAAAAACTTATTGAATGTATTTTATTTTGGTTACTTTGGTAGGTTTGAAATCATCTTGATATGCCACCCTTATTTGGTCTTTAGCACGAGTCGTATCATTTTGATATCAACACCTGAAATTCTAAATAAGGCTGAGAGTTCTTGAGTACATATTTATTCTATTTGGTACTCAAGAGCGTGCTGATTTGTTGGTGTATGTTTTGTTACCAAGGATTTATTAGTTGGAGATTGACTTTACTATTTTCCATCCCGGTCATCGAGACTACAAATTTGGCTACTGTTTCTCTTTTACAGCAAGGTAAATACAATAGCAAAGTCATATTTCGGTTGAGGTATTTTTCAAGGAAGTCATAGATTAGAATATATATATATATATAAAGTTATAATGGGAATATTAAAATTAGGGTTTGAAATTGCAAAATTAGTAGTTGTCGGAAATTACAGTGGTATTTGATTGGGTGTGCTCGAGTTGTGTAGCAGACACTTAATTTTCGATTTGGGTTGTACTAATTTAGTTGGTGGTTGTCATTGTTGTTTGGGCAAGTGTGTATTTCGAAGCGGTGTTTGAATAACAAGTGGAACTACTTTGTTTCTGTGCTACTATCATGGTGGTGTGTGCTTGTGTGTGGTACTTGTGAATTAGAGTTAACGGGCATAGTAGTGAGTGTTTGTTGGGAAACATACGCTAGTGGGTCTGTAAATTTGGGTGTAGTAGTCATCGGAGTTTATATTGGTGGAATGGCGTTTGTCCGCATGAGTAGTGATTAGTACATGGGTGGGTTTGTGAGTTTAGGTATGGTGGTCACTAGAGTAGAGTTAGTGTTGGCTATTGTGCAAGAGTGGTGGTGTCAACATTTCGTACCGTCTTGAATCATATGTTTGTTGTATTCATTTGTGTGATAGTGAAGTGCGCTGTATGTTCTTAGTAGACTGTCCTGTGCATGGTGGCTAGTGTCTGTCATTTATGTAGTACTGTTTTGGTGGTGTGAAGCAGGGGAATGTGAACCGTGATCGGGTGTTCTATTAAGTATAAACCGAATTATACAATTGTGAGCTAAGTTGTACTGTATTGATCTCTGAGTTGTGAATTTTATGTGTACTGCTGTGTTTGAGTGCAACAGAGTGTGGGCGTGTTCTATCGTAAAATGCTCTACTATGCAGCAAGGAAAGTCATGCGCGGGTGTGTCGAGGGTGGAGATCAAGGGTAGTGTCTACACCGAGCTATGTGCTTTCCACAAGGATGTAAAGTGTTGCTTCGTGCATGTTTAAGTCAATTGAAGTGTATGAACTGTGAAGTGCTGTTGCGTATGGTGTTGTGTCTATAGGCTGTTGTGACTGGATCTTTACCGAGCTACTGTACTGTTAAAATTTGCTAAGCTACTGCAAGCGAATTCCATTGTAATATTGATGAGTGTTGTTTCAATTCGAGCAAGTCTATTCAGCTTGTGAGTCTATACCAAGCGAACAGTGGTGTGTATGCCGTGACAGAACCAAACAAGTGCTGTTGTGTATTGGAATGTGAGTTACTGTGACGTGTTACTGTTGTGTGTTTGTGTTTGTACCGAGGTAAACTAATCAATGTAAAGTGCCGAACTGAGCAGTGGCTAAGTGTCTGAGCCGAAAGGCGGTTACTGTGAATGCCGAATTGTTGCGTCCATATTACATAAGTCGAGCTAATTGAATGTTCGGGTGTTAGTCAGCTTGAAGAGGAATTGAGCTGCTATGTGTTGGACAAATATCACTGTTGCCGAGCCGATTTCCGAGACGAGATGTTAAATTGCCAAGCTAATCCTATTCCTTTGGTGAGAGCTATTACTAATGGTGTCGTGTGTATCGTGACGTGGAGTTGTACGGAGCTTGTTCGGTATACACGTGTAGGGAGTGTAAGGTAGACTTGTGTCCGAACTACTGTTGATAGGTGTGCAGCACCGTACTGTCTTCTTTAAGTATTTGCCAAGCTAAAATTAAAGTATCTAAATGCTACAGTGATTAACCGAGCTGAACTCCAAGTTTGTCGAGCTTCTAAACAAAGAGGTGTGCGTGAAAGTTTAGCAAGTGACGAGTTGTGTATGAAAGTGTAGAAACTCCTACTGCCTATTGAGTTGTCGAACTGAGTTGTTGCGTTTCCAAAAGCAACCGAACTGTTGTTGGAGTGTCGAACTGCTGATTGAACATTTTAACCAAATGCCAAGCTGAATTGAGTGTAGGAGTTTAAGCTACCAAGTTGAAGTGTCCAAACCGAGCTGCTGTGTAAGAAGTGCCGAGGTAGAGTGAACCTATTTTTGAGATACTGTGAACTATCGAGTGGTCCAAATTGTTATGTAAGAAGCTGAACTGTAGAGTAAACCGAGCATCGTCGAGCTGTTCAATTGGTGTATGCTATTGGTTGCCGAACTTGAGCTATCTTAATTGTACCGAACTGTGCTACTATAAGGCTGTTCAATTTGGAACGTCTACATGCTGTTGTATTGTGACACGCGCTGTGTACGAGTGGAAGCAACCAAACTGTAATTCTCTATGCTGTTGTGTATCTACCATACTAAAGAACTGAATGCCGAGCTAGGAAAAACACGTGTGAACCGTCTTACTTGTGCTCATGTGCCGAGAAAGTAAGTTCTTGATTGGCAGTCCTATGTAGTTACAAACGTGATTAGAATTGCTGAGCTATCTGTTGTTTGAATAATTTCCAAGCTGATTGTTGTGCTGTCCATTGTGCATATTAACTTTTCAAACTGCATTTGCTTGTGTAGAGGTGGTGTTGAATTGAAATTTATCCCATATTTCTAGTAGGGCTCAACATACAAATCGTAGTACACAAGGCCCTAATCCTATTTCCCCTTATGTATTGCAACAATTAGAGAACGTACTTGCTAAGCTTGAGGAGATGAGGGAAGAAGAATGCAATAAAGGATTACTCAATCAAAGTGCATCGAGGAGGAGGAAACAAAAGGAAAAGGAGTAGGAGTTGAGGATGAGATGGAAGTGGATAGGGAAGGACAAGATAAGTTGCAACTTAGTGCCAATGTTCCTGAAGTGATCCCATTGCCATTAACACTTGATGCTATCAAAGACTATAGGTATTACTATATTAGTCTTTAACATGTCAAATTCTTTTATCTTGATCCATTATTGGGGTTGTCTTGAGGTAACATGTGTTGTAGTAGTATTATACCTATGAGATGTTATAGAATGTATATTAGTGTTTTTCAAGGTCATAGTGATAGATATTTCTATTTGAGTTGTGTTGGTCTTATCCTTAATGCTCTTACATTGGAAAAATTTGAAGGGTATAGATGGGAGGAGAAAGAATTGAGTTGTGAACAAGTGGAAGAGGTGAAAGCTACTAAGTGATGCCAACATTGAGAGAGCGTGAAACTTTAAGGATTCTTGAGATAGAAGGGGAGTTTGAGATCTTATATGTTCAAATTCCCCAAGCTTATGACATGATGTTTAGGCTAAAAGTCATATTATTCCCTTTCTTTGATAGTTGTTGGGGCTACCTGAGTGAAGTTGATCGGATAAATGGTAAATGGAGGGAATGATCCTTAGAGAAGAATTTAGTTGATCGAGCTCATGATAAATGGAAGGAGCATTGGTTGATGATAACATTTATGAAGGAGCTTGAGTACTTTTCTATATTTATATTTCATTTTTGTAGGTTAGTATTTGATCGTGGTGGGATTTACCAATTGCCAAGTTTCGGATCGAAACTTCTCTAAGGAGAGGGAATGATAGGCTTCGAGCCGCCAACCTAACCAAATGCTAAGTTTTAGACTTTATTGGAGACTTATTGGTGACTTATTGGTGAGCTCCTCATGCATAGAAGACATACTTATGAGTTTTACCAGTGTGGAAACCTACTCTGCTTTACCAGTTCTACTCGGCTTAGCATAGTTTGCTTGGCTCAGCTACTTTAGGTTGGTTCGATCAACTTAGGTCGGCTCGGCCTGTCTAAGTTGGTTTGATCAATTCAAGTCGTCTAGGGTAAGGAACTTTAGGATTGCTTGCTTATGTTTTTCTTTACTAGATTGCCCATATGTTTTATTTTGTATTTACAGGAGTGTTACTAAGGCATCCTTTTAATCATTTTATTTACAATTTTGTTACTATATATAAATAGCTCATGTATGTAGGATATTAGATAAATTTGAAGATTAATGAAAAACCCTTTTAAGTCTTTTCTTTTAGAAAACTTTCTCTTTTTAACTCTTATCAATTCCTTTAGTAAGGATTGCGGTGGACAACCATAGTTATCTCTTTGTATATCGTATCAAATGATAATTAAGCCATATAGGATCTAGTTTGTACGTCATATTCTAATACGTAGTTTACAAATTCACTAAAACCCTCACTGAACCCATTCTATTTTTGTTCCTTTGGTGAGTTCGAATCCATATCGATATGCTAACCTTATCTTTTGTTGGCATAGGTCATATCAATTATAATATGATTATTAAGTGTGTATAGAAATATAGAAGCTTGTATAGAAGGTAAATGATGACTAGGAACATAGAATGTGTAATCAGATTTACAAAAAAGAATCAAAAGCATTTTTCATATTGATAAGTAACCATAGAGGGTTTCGAGTAAAAGATAGAAGGTACCCTGACAAAGAGGAAATGAACTTAATAATATAGAAGGTTATAATGAAATCATAAGAGGTTTACTGGATAACATTACAAAAAGTTAGAACATAAACACTTTATTAGAAGACATAGAAGGTTCTTCTAGAAGAGCATTCAATCATGTGAAAAATAAGAATTTAATTCGATTTAATTATTGAAGTTAACTCCACTAGTTGAATGAATTTAGATAATGCACTCGATTAAGTTCTACTATAATTGGATCAATCTTAAGTACATTAACTCAATTTTTATGAGACAATCCTAAAGATTAATAGGAGAATTTATTTTATATTCAAGATTTAATATTTCTTTAGGCTATATTCAAAATTCAATATCTAAAAAGGATTAATTCGAATTCTAGCTTGAAATGGAGAGTTCATAGGTAATTTAAATATAGCTGTTGATAATCTTCAAGATATGTGTCTATCGTTGAATTTAGAAGTAGATATTTTAGAGATTATAGGATTAGTTATCGAATTTGCTGAAGCTTATGACTTGACTGATTGCCTTGATTTAAGTTGTCGAATAAGATTTCCAATTAAAGATTTTATTCACTTAAAGTTTATTAGAGAAGCTGTGGCTTGACAAATCAAATTTAAATCTATTGAAATTCTTTAGAAAATAGAGTTTTGAATTTAGAAGATAAAGATTAGTTTTAAATAAGAGATTTTTGTGCTCTACTTATAAAACACTAATGTTCACCAATTATCTTAGATGGGGAACTTCTATTATAAATTAGAGAATTTTATGCAAAATTCAATGTATATACCAAGAATTAATCTCAATTTGTTGAAGAAGAGTTCAAGGTAAGTACATGAGATGTTGAAGATATAGTTCATCGGGATCATGCATATGAGGGTATCTAAACTTTTGATTTTGGATGATTTAATGCCCAAACATTCAATACTTGAATTTTAGTGCTCGAACATTGAAAATTTGTTCATTTGAGTATTTTCATTTAATAAGCATTATACATATGATTGCACTAAATTGCTCAAAATCAAAAGTTCAATCACTCAAATGAACTAATTTTCAATTTTTGAGAATTGAAATTCAAGTTTTGAATATTTGGGTTCTAAACTGTCCAAAATCAAAAGTTTTGCCACTCCTATATGCATTATCCTTAGTTTCTCTCAAGTTAGAGATTTTCAAAGATATTACTCAAATTCAAACCATAAATTCAAAATTCAAATTTATCTTATTAATGAAAGATATTCAATAACTCTTTGAAAGATCAAAAGCCTACATCAGAAAGAAAAGAAGATTCGATCAAGAAAATTTTTAATGATCGAATAGAAAGATTTTTCTTCTAATGTAAATTTCATTTAGCTATTGAAGTTATTTAAGTACGTAAATTGAGCTTCAAAGATTAGAAGAACAATAAGAAAAAGCATTTGATAAAAATCTTCAAAGAGCTTTACAATGTATTGCATCTTAATTAATTTGTGCCAATTCTTTTAAAATTATTGTCAACACAAAACCTTAAGTGAGAAACATCCCATAGCTAAATCTTTACGAATCGTTACTTGTTTTTCCTTTATCTTCTAGAATTCATTGAGTTAATAAAGAGTAGGTACCATAGATTTATAAAGACTTATATTAAAGCAAAGGGACATAGTAGTTTTGATTGTGTTTAAGAAGGCTCTACTTTATACTCTCTTTTTTATTAAAATTAATGGAATGACTAGTATAGTTGACTGGATCCCAAAGTGGAGTTGGAAGAGTAGATTAACATGAAACCACTATATTCCTTTGCCTTATCTCTTATCCTTAATCTCTTTACTTTCATTGTTCTTTAGTTATGGTGGATATACTTGAACTTTTTGCCCTTCACTTAAAGTAGCCAAAAGGAGAACATTTTGAAAAAGTTCAATTTTTACACAGCAATCAATTCAACCCCTTCTTGATTAGTTGAGACCCAAGAATTGATATTAATGTCTTGTTCATTTACCATATTGAGCAAAAAATCAAAATTGTAAAACGCTTACCCTTAATACAATCTACAAGACTCCATTCTTTAGCAGCTTTAACTTTTCTTATTGGAAATAAAGGATAAAGAATCTTATCCAACCTACGGACTATTAAACTTGGGATTAATTGTTACAAAAAACTAGAACTAACTTTCCTTTAATTAACTAACTAGAATATAAACAGGCTTCCATAAACTCAACCGCTAAACATCTTTTGATTGGTGCAATTTCTTCATTTGAATTGAATGTTGTTTCAACTTATAGATCAAATAATTACATGTAGGATAAGCTTTGTAAGAATATGAAGAGATTGATACAATCAAGTAAATAAGAATTCACATTTTATTACAAGAATATGAGCTCTTCAAAGAACAACTTTGTGAAAAGATTAAATGTTTAATTTTACTTTGATTATTAATGAACTAGTTTCAATTGGAAAGTTTTTTTTTCTAATCATGATCGTATGTTGGATAATTTTAAGGATTTTACTTAGTGCATTTGATGCGAAAAGGACAACTATAAAGGAGGTGCAAGACCTATCTACAAAGTCCTGGAATGAGTTAAGATGAAAGCTCATACTTTGTACCAATGACCTAGAGGGAAAGAAAAGGGCCGTTAAGATATAAGGAAAAAAAGAAGAAGAAGAAGAAGAAGAAGAAAAGAAGGAAATAGTGTTCTACAAGTGCAAGAGACTAGAATATATAAGATATGAATGCCTTGTATTTATCAAGAAGCTCGAGAAATTCAAGAAAAAAAAAAGTAATGATGGTAGCTTGGAGCAACCTCGATGAATCTAAAACTTAGTTAGAAGAGAAGAAAGAATAGGAACAGGAGTTCGACCTTTGTAACACAGCTAATTCAAAAGTACTCTTAGATTGCGGTAATAGTGATTCTTTACTTGATGTTATCTATACCAAGATGCAAAAACTTTTGAACACACTCTCAAAATCTTAGAACAAAAGCTCTATGCTATAAAATGAAATTAAGCTTTGAAAAATAATAAGATACCTTGATTTAAACAAATATACTTTTGGCTAATGAAAATGATATTTGAAAAATTGATAATGAAGCTTTACATCCTGATAAGGAAGCATTATCAAATGAAAATTTATCTTGAAGGAAGAGATCAAAAGCTAAACGATCTCTCCTAATCAATCAAAAGCACCTTTACTAAGTTCAATTAAATTGATGATAAATTGAAAATGCTTTCACCAAATCAAAGAGTTGATAACTTGAAAACTGGCTTAGATTTTGAAAGGGGTGAAAGCTTAAAAGTTTCTGTACAAACAGTTTTTGTTAAAATTAAAGAAGTTGCATAAAGTAAGAACATGAAGTTAAAAATATAGTTGAACAAGGAAAAACTGTTTAACAACCTAAAAGGTCTATTTTTCAACATAAAAGTTAGGTTGTTCAACCAAAAAGTACACAATTTAACTTAGAAGGTATTCGATGCAATGTAAATGATACTCGAACTAATATATAAGGTTCTAGGTAAATGGGAAAAGGTATAATTATTGTATTCCATATGTTTGCTTCATTAGCTATAACTTAAGACATATTGAAAAATATTGTTTTTACAAAAATTACAAGCTTACTAAATATCAAGTTAATAAAAACAATGCTAAAAACTTAGTTTCATTTGTCCTAAGCTTAACTAAGTTCGTAAGAATATGTAACTTGTTTTTGATGGTTATAAGAATATGAAACAGAGTTAAGAGGAACTCTGTATTTGATAGTGAATGCTCAAGAAGATATATAAGCAAAGATGCTTCGATGTTAACAACCTTGAAGTGAAGAACCGTTGGTGATGTGAACAAAGGGAAAATCCTTGGATATGTTATAATAGTTATCTCTTCCTACTCCATAGACAATATCTTACTTATGAAAGGCCTTAGACCAATTTGTTGACCATAAGTTAATTATAAGATAAAGATTACAAAATAATTTTTGAACAAAATAAGTGTATTGGTCTTAATTTTGACAAAAAGCTCTTTAACAGATTTCACAAGGGTAATATTCATGTAACAAAACCTTTTAGAGTCAAAATTGAAAAATGTTTTCTTTCCTTAAATGATAATATTTCTGTGTCGTAGAAAAACTCAAACATGTAAATTCTTTTCAACTTAAAGAGCATTCAAAGAATAGCATAGTAAATGGCTTATTGAGGATGGACATTAAGGATGGTGTTCATTTTGTGTCTTATTCTAGGATTAAGATGGTTTATATTTTTCATAAGAGCAAGAATGTCATTTCTGCAAAACATCCCCATATATGGACTTATTTGAACCTACCCAAACACTTACTCTAAGTTGCAACAATTAAGGTCTTGTTATAGGAGATGACTTTTTTAAGCTACACAAAACATAAAAGTGATATATTCGAAGCTTTTGAAAAACTCTATGAAATGGCTCAAATAAAAAAGTGGTTTCAATTAATTATCTAAGAATGGATTGTGGAAGGGAATTTGAAAACTTTGATTTTACAATATTTTGCGATGAACATTTTTAGGTAAAAGTTGCCTCAACTGTATGTTATATAATAAAAAGGATCTATATTAGACCTTCAAAAAACAAAACCGTATATAAACTTCTTATAAAGAGAAAACCCATTATCTCATATTTTCATATATTTGGTATTAAATGTTTTGGTAAGAGAATAGTTCATGTTTAGGAAAATTGAACAAAGAGCTATGAAGTAATCTTCTTAGGATAGCTCTAAACAACAAACCCTATCAAGTTTCTAATAAAGCAACAAATTTTGTTGAGGAATCAATTAATATGAAATTTGTAAAAGATCTGAAAAGTGATTTTGATGATGATGATGTTGTTTCTAATGTAATGACCCCAATTGAAACTCCTTTCACTGAGTTATTGTCCACTTTAGCATGATGTGCCATATTATTTTGTCCTTGGTACAGTTACTTCCTAAGAGGTCATTCATCTTGGTAGTGTTTCCCATTAATCATACTTAACTTTAGAGCTCTAACGAAATCTAAGCCATTATACCAAAAGGTCCTTTGATAATTATAGTTCTATCACCTTCTATTTAAGAGATATTACAATTTACCTCCTTACAAAATTGATGTCCTCGTTAATTTCATTACACAGGTCTAAGACCATTGCTAGGTAAGGACATTGCCCTTTTAGTTGGTAAACTGCTCTAATATCCCCTGTAACGACTCTGACTTTCTAGTTGGCATCGCACTGCATGTTTTTGTTTCTTAGTGCAATAGCTTCTCAAGGGTTTACCTATCTTATGAGTGCTCTCACTAAGCATGCTTAATTTTAGAGTTTCGATAAACTTTAAGCTATTACACCAAAAGGCACCTCAATAATTAAAATTCTATGATTATTACCAACTTGGTATCTGTCCACTACCATTTCAGGTTTGGTTAGGTTTTTTGGTTAATTGTTACTAACTTGGTATGGTTCATTGGATGCTTAACGAACGTTGTAGATTAGATTGGTCTTATGTTGAGTGCTTAATAGAAGATTTCAATCAACGCCTAGACAAAGATGCTACATTCTTAATAGAAAAGCTTGAACTCGGTTTATGGGTTCGTTATCTATTATTATTGCAAGTGGTACTTTATTATAGTGCTTCAATTGATTTTGAGGGAACTACCTACGAGTTTCTCGACCCGCCTATCCCATGTTTTCATCCGCAACGGAAAGATTAGCTTAATAAATATAATAACATAGCTTTCAGCCGTTTTATAGGCTTAGACTGTGCATATAGTAACCTACCTCTTACTTGATAACTGGCCCTATGCAACCGACATAAGGTTGAGAACCTTGATATCAAGTACATTATGTAGAGTGCCATAACTCCCTATGGGTAGTGTGAATTTCAAAAATTCCAAATCGATACAAGACTTAAGCCCTTGGTCAAACCACCAACCCAGAATCGTTTAGCAAAGTTGGCTAAACCGGTGTCAAAAATCTCTTATTTATGATAGCTTATGGAGAAACCTAAGTCCCTTAAAGCCCGTTCATAAACTAAGGAAACTTCCTTATCGGTGATAACTATGTCATCGCCAAGGATTACATACTTATCAAAGTGACACCGAGGTGCACTTGTTCCGTACACCACCACACCAAAATGTGGTGAGTAAATGCAAACAAAGGCTAAGAAGTGTGATATCCTAAGGGTTGACCCGTAACAAACGATACACTTGAGAATGGGTGTTTAATGAAGATGACATCAAGGTTGCCAAGGTGGATCCTATCCTATCTTTATCAGAAATGGGACAGTCATCAGTTTAACAAGAAAACGAAAGGTGCCAAGAGAGTCTATGACCAAAGACTTTGCTACGAGCTGGACTCGAACTAGCACCTTTGAGTAAAGCAAACACATACCCAGCTGAACTACCTTTCATTTTGATCGTGATAGTAACTCGATTCCTCACCTTGCCCATGAGTATGCCTATGGGGTTTGTCCTTCTTTTCACTCAAATCCATGAAGGCATCCTCCCCTACCCCACGGTTAAGTGGAAGAGGCCCCATACTTACTCCTCTTCCCCCTCTCCCAAAAGAAGGGCCTCGTCCTTTTCCTCTTTCTAAGGACTACACCACTTGCCATAACCCCACAACATATCAGCATACAACTGAAACAGAACAAAACTACCCTAGCCTTGGTAACCTAGTACCAGCATTAATATAACTAAGAAGTTGTAAAAAGTACTCACTTTGTATGGTCTGATGGCTCAGATCTGCATACATCTGATTTAGAGATTGAATGCTCTTGTCTCGCAAAGGAAGATCTTGGCATATCCCTTATAGATTGGATCTTGTTGGTAAGTTTAGATTGGATGTTCTTGGTAAGTTGCTATCATAGGGAAATAATTCCTCATGTACTATCAAAAACATATCGAGTTTTTTAGTTATTTTCTCCTTTACTACCTCCATTGCTAATTTCAAGATAAAAGTATTGAAATTTAGAACATTTATCTGATTGATCATTTTGCTAACCTTAAAGGCAACAATAATAGGCAAAGATGAATCCAAAGAAAGAGAACCCATTTTTTCTGTTATTAACAATTCCATGTTTCAATCCAAAATCAATTAAAGCTGCTTTCTCATAGGAAAGGTAAAGCGCATTCTTTTAAGAATGTATCTAGTTCCATCTTAATTTCGTTATTTAATCCTCCTTTTACGTTAAGTGATTGTAGTAATTTTGGTTTGATAGTAGAGAGAATGGCTCTCTCATATTGAGAAATTCTGTCTAGTGGCATTCGATCACAAAATCCATTGACAGCTACATAAATGACTATAATTTGCTTCTCAATTGGAAGTAGTGCATATTGTGGTTGTTTTAGTACTTTTGTCAACCTTGCACCTTTATTGAGTAATGCCTGAGTCATAGTATCAAGGTCTAAACCAAATTAAGTAAGGGCTATCACTTCCCTATATTGTGCCAATTTTAGTTTTGAACTACGGCATACTTGTTTCATAGCTTTCAACTGAGCAACAAACCCTACGCAACTGATAGATAAGTCGATGTTAATAGCAAGTCTAATTCTGCGATAAAAGAGTTTTGTTTCCAAACAGATTTGTCCATCTGTCATTGAAATTACATTAGTAAGAATATAGGCTGATACGTCTCCAGCTTGTGTTTCAATGACAGGTAAGGCGGTCAAGCTACCTGTGCTTATCTGGTCCGATTGTTTAGCTGCTCTTTCTAATAGATGTAAATGTAAATAGAAAACATTGCCTGGGAAAGCCTCACGGCCTGGTGGTCGGCGTAACAATAATGACATTTGTCGATATGCCATGGCCTGTTTACTAAGATCATCATAGATTATTAATGCATGCATTCCATTATCACAAAAATATTCCCCCATAGCATAACCAGAATATGGGGCCAAATATAGCAAAGGAGCAGGATTCGAAGCCATGGTTGCTATAAGAATGGAATATTCAAAAGCATTTGCTTCTTCAAGAATTTGAACTAATTGTGCCACAGTTGATCGTTTCTGTCCAATCGTTACATAGACATAATATAATATTTTGCTCTCTGAAGTAGCCTTTGAGTTAAAATTTTTTTTTTTTTGTGTAATATGGTATTGATAGCAATAGCTGTTTTTCCAATTTGTCAATCTCCGATTATAAGTTCTTGTTGACCACGACCTATAGGAACCAAGCTATCTATCGCTTTTAACCCTGTTTGCATAAGTTCATTCATAGGTTTACGTTCAATAATCCCAAGGGCTTTGACTTCGATACGTCTTTACTCGTGATCGCTTAGAGCCCCTCTTCCATCAATAGGTACTCCCAAGGTGTTGACCACATGTCTTAACATAACTGTAGGAACATCCACAATAAATCCAATGCACTCGACTATATCTCCTTTTTTAATAGAGGTATCACGACCAAAGACAATAATCCCTACATTCTCATTTTCAAGATTTAAGGCTACTCCTTTTACACTACTGGTAAATTCAATCATTTCCCTAGCTTGAATCTCTATTAATCCATAAATACGTGCAATCCCATCTCCAATTGAGATCACTCGACCTATCTCATCCACTTGAAAATTCGTGTAAAAGTTGCTAATTCTACTTTCTAACAGAGTCATTAGTTCCATAGCTCTAGGAGAGAATTCCATGATTCAATCAAGAAGAAATTCAAGATTAAGTTAAGGGAGAATGTCGCTGACTATAAAAAGAAATAAGATTAAAAAGTTGATGATTCAAACCAAGAACAAAATAGAAAATCTCAAAAAGGGACTGGCCATGCTGACCAAAAAATTTCCATTAGGCTAAAAGTACGGCTTAACGAACCAGAGGTTAAAAAATCGCTATAAATACAGTGATAAAAGTAGGATCTACGTTATTATTACTCTAGAGCCATGTAGCTAATGTCATAATTCTATCATTCATATTCGTACACAGGAACTACCCTTGCTCCATGATATTAGAGACATGGTGTGTTATATCGCTTAAGGGCGGTATCCCTTGTTGTATGGTAGAACTATCAATAAACATCAAACTATGCTCAACATTAGACCCTAGACTATAATCAATCGACATTAGAGAAGTATTACCTGAAGTCTCAATAGACATTGAATTATGCTTAACAGACCCTAGACTATAATCAATAGACATAGGGCTGAATTGACTTGTCAGAAATTACCAGTTGGCTTTGTTTAACCAAGAAAGGCATAGGAGTCTTTGGGTGGGTTGAGTTAAGTAAAGATTGGCTATCTCTCTCTCTATATTATATATGCAATATCTTTAAAGGCGAAGAGTGACTACTGATTTCTTCTCGTAGTTCCTCTCTTGTTAGTGTAGTGATACAGTACTCGTGCAATAGCGCTTACGATAGCTCGTAGCTATTGTCGGCTTCTGCTACTTATTCTGTGCTCCTATCCTTAATAGTCGAGTAGTTTTCTACGCCTCTCTTTGGTTTTTGCAAACGTAAGCTTTCATCATTAAAAGAGGAAGATTCTAAAAGATTAATCCCTTATATTAGATTCCCTTTGGCTTAATAAGGTACGGTTCTCTTTCTTTCTTCCCTCCCTCTCCCTAATATAATAAAAAGAAGAATGCTGCTTAATTGAACGAACATTGTTAGAACCTTTCTAACTAACACCCCAGTTATAATGCCACCCACATCTTTTTTTTTTCTTTTGATTATAGTTCATAATAACTAGCGGGTTCATTAATGAAAAGAAAAGCGTGGAGGCCCGTCATTTGTTAGCATTATTCTTCGGAATTGATTCTTTATTAATGGCTTGCCCTTTCTTTGAACCTTGTTAATGATCGAACTTAAAGATATGAACTGAGTGCCATTTGATGAGTAACTGAGAACAAGGGAGAGGGATATAGAAAGGATGAAGTAATGAAAGAGGAAGTCATTGCTAGTAGTAATGACTTGTCATGATCCATTGTTTCATATAGAATCCATGTCTTAGTTGTATCAAAAAACATTCTTTTCGCTAAGCGTAATAATAAAATAGAGTAAAAGGGTCCATTTGTTACCTTGTTGTTCTATTCCCGCTACGATAAATATGTACGCAAGATATATGCCCAGCGCACGGAGTATCGATTGAGAGTTTCTATTGTCTCGGTAGGGAACTGTACGATCTTTTCCCCTTATTGTATTAAATCAATAAAAAAAGAGGTCAATGTTACAGCCCCTTATTGTTTGATCTAATATTGACCAGGGACGAGCCCCGACTTCCATAGGTCCTTGGTTTGACCTACCGTAGTGTTCCTAGCTTTTAATAAAGCGGAGTTAGGCTGTACTTGCTTAGCGTGCCTCTTTTTCATCGAGTGCCCTACCCAGTTCACTAGGCTGTTGGCCTATTAAGCACTTGCCTGCTACTCCTATTGCTCGCTTAGCGAGTGAAGCGCTCGTTATCCTTACTGTTTTATTTACTAGGGCCTACTCTCATTGCTTTAGCTATAAGCGATGGCAGCTCTAGCTCACGCAGGGGCTCACCCTACAAGGTTAGAGTATGCTCAGCGGTCAGTCCCTCCCCATTCAAATTATGTTAGTGGATCTTTCACTTTTTCTAGATCTAGAGAGATACTACAAGTCCTCTATCCCAAATTCCATCGCCATGGCCATCTGGTTCACCAATACTACCAAAAAGTCTCATACTTACCTTATTGTTATTGATGGTTTTATTATCTATAAAGACCCCAGTTGTGCTTCTAGTTTCCATTCCCATCATCATATTGATGATAAATCTCCTCGTGCTCTGCCATAAGAACTTGGAGTCAGTATCATGGTGAAGGTAAGGTAACGTTGTGATTCTTGCTCAAAAAATAGATCGAACCCATTTGAGTTATTGGCTCATCCAATTTGGCAGCATTCATGAGTCGTTCATTCAACTGTCCTTTAGAGACACGGTCGAGAAGTACCATGCAAGGTTGCCCCCCGTTCTTTCTTTCTCTCGGTCTTACCCCTCAAGATATGGCTTAGCCAAAAAATGCAAGTGCTCATGCGTAAGCCTTATTTTATTAGCAAAGTCAAGCTCTCGAAAGACTAAAGAAATAGATAAAAAAAGGGGGACTTCTGCAACGGGTTATGCCACCCAAACCAGGAATGGGAAGTTGCATCCGTCTCATTGCAAGCACTTACAATGTCATGATCACATTGGTTTAACCCTTTTTCTTTGGTAGTTTCACAGACAGTCGCCCTTCTAACAAGAAAAGGTATAAATATGGAAACTTCTTTGCCATTTGGATTGGAGAATTTATGGAGGAAATCGGGTTTTAAATTTCCAGAAACCATACAATTGTATAGACAAAGGGAATACGCCGTACCTAAAATCATCCCAAGCGTTGCTAATGTGGCTACTAAGCTATTTCTTTAGAAAGCTCCTACTAAGATGGGAAATTCTCCGATAAAGCTACTAGTACCAGGTGAACTCATATTGGCTAAAGTGGAAGAGAAGGAAATGGTAGAGAGATTCAGCATGGTGCTCACTGAACCTTCGTAATATCTAACAAGTTGAGTCTTATGTTAGTCATATAGAACACCAACGCATAGAAAAAGGGCTGAAGAAACCAATCCATGACTTAACATTGGTGGAATGCTACCCCTAATTCCTTGCATGTTCGATAGAGCCAAAGATTCCCCCACTTATTAGAATACACCGATTACCCCTTGAACTATACAAGATAGTTACCACCTATTATACAACTTTCTAACTTCACTTATTTTTCTGGTCATTTAGCTCTATCAATCGATGGTAATATAAGAGATCTGTAACCCTCGAAAATTTTAAAATAATGGTTCCTGCTTCCTACCCCTAGTTAACATGTATCTCTCCGGGTCATACTTTAGTATCACATCATAGACTTCACCCTAACTCTATCTTCCTTTTACAGTGAACTGGAACATAGTGCATAAGTACTCTTCCATGTAGCAGGGACAAGACAAGGTGACATACTACGATCACGTACAGAA
Source organism: Lumnitzera littorea (assembly GCA_024138015.1). Lineage (NCBI taxonomy): Eukaryota > Viridiplantae > Streptophyta > Magnoliopsida > Myrtales > Combretaceae > Lumnitzera > Lumnitzera littorea. Next base: position 102,792,445 of record JAMXBB010000007.1, read on the forward strand.
GTGTTGCCTTGGCTTGGCAATATGGAACCTCTCAATAGCTCTCATTCCTTTATGAGGTCCTCTATTTAAGGGGTATCACATTTAACAAATAAAAGAATGGAGAGTTACATACCTAGTAGAATATAGAAGGTAAGACAAGAGGTTCTATTTTTGGTACTGGATTTAGAAAATTCAAAACCCAACATAGAAGGTAACATAAAACCTTTAACTGATACTTAAAGAAATGATTCTAATCATCCTAGAGACTTGATAATTGGCAATGTTAGGTCATTAAAGGATAGCATCTAGGTCAACTCATGCAAGACAAACTAAACCAATTTAAAAAAAGAAAAATCATGTTTAGAATCTAGTGCTTAGATTTAAAGCTAGTGACTTAGTGAGTTTTTAACCAAAAATGGCTTTCAAGGAGAGAGATTTAATGCAACTCTATTTTTAAAGCATTACAATAAAGATATCCTTATTGTTCAGATTTACATGGATGATGCTATTTTTGGACATATTAACGATAAGCTTTTCAAAGAATTTTCTAAGATGATGTAGGTAGGCTGAATTTGAAATGTCCCTAATAGGAGAGCTCAGCCTATTCCTTGAAATACAAATCAATTAAAGTAAAGAAGGAATATTTATATGTCAAGAAAAGTAAATCAAATAAGAAATTTGCATATTAAAATACAAAAGGAGTTGCAACTCCTATGAATACCTTTATTAACTTAGACTTAAATGTTGACAGTAAAAGGTAAATGAAAAAACTTATAGAAGTTTGATTGGTTCCTTACTTTATTTAACTGCATCTCAACCTTATATATCATTTAGTACATATATTTGTACATGGTTTCAAAGCAATTACATTGAGACTCACTTAGATGAATTTTCAATTGCATTTCAAGCATTGCTAAGTTAGCTATTTAGTGTCCAAAAAATAAATTTTTGATTTAATTGGATGCTTAAATGCTAACTATGCACCCTATAAAGTTGATAGAAAAAGTAGCTTAAATATTTGCCAATTTTTAAGGATGTTGATTTCTTAGCCTTTCAGGAAACAAAACTTTGTATTCTTATGAATAGCTAAAGCTGAGTACACTTTCAATTGGCAACTGTAGTGCAAAAATATTTTGATAATAGTCTTTTAAGTAACAATTATTATTTTATGGCCTTGTTTTTTAAAATATTCAAATAAAATGTTATAATGAAAACACCATAAATATGAGAAAAGATACAAGTAAACCATTCATGATTTGATACAGAGAAATTCAACATCATTTTATATGGGACCATATCTCTAATAGTGATGTTAACATTAAGTTTGTGTCTACATAATTGCAATTTGTAGATATTTTTACAAACTATTTAGATAAATGCAAATTTGAATTTATGAGGAATGAAACAGGTATTTATAATCCACTTTGTTGATTTGCAAAATTATTTGTAATATTTTTCAGCTATTAACTTTGGAAATCATACAATCTCCCCTTAATTTTTTTTTTCATTCTTGCAAATTGACATTTATTCCTTCTTTGCACATTTTTTACAGTAATAATTAATTAACAATCAGTAACTTCCAGTTTCCCATTTTCCTATATTTTCACTCTATGCACATTTTAGTTAATTTCTCTTTTCAAAACAACCCTTTATTTTTTTTTCCCTTGTAATCTTCTATCTCTTCATTTCACCTCTCTTTTTGCTCTTTAACACTATTTAGGATGAGGGAAAGGGGAGGGAAGGAATGGAGAGAGAAAGAAATGGGGAGGAAGAGTCATTGTTGGTTTATGTTGCTGTCATTTGGTGTTGGAGGGTTGAGATTGATGAGTGGAGTGGTTTACTATGTTGACAGTTTGATTTCTAAGGTAAAGGCTAATAGTGTTGTAATCATGTTGTAAAAAAATGAGAAATAGAATAAACAAGAATGAAATACCTTAATGCCTTGGAGACAAATGGTGGAAGTATATGAATCAACAAAGCTATGAAGTAGTAGTAATAGAAGTTGTTGTGAGCTAATAAGCTAAAGTATAATAGAAAAATAATATGAGTTAAGTAGAAGAAATTGATAGCAAAGTCAAAAAGGTCTAAATACCAGAGGCCGGCGAGAAAGTTGCAAATTTCCAATGCTAGAGTGAAAATAGGTGCATGTGACTATGGACTTTATCACAACTCTTCGCAAGAGCAAAGAGAAGCATGATGTTGTACGAGTGATAGTTGATAGGTTAACAAAGTTAGTCTATCTTTATACTGATTAATTTGGGATATAAATTGGAAAGATTGACAAAGTTATGCTTATAGGAGGTAGTAAGGTTGCATGGAGCATCAGTAATCATTACCTTCGATTGAGATACTTGGTTTGTAAGTTAGTTTTGGAGAAGTTTACAAAAGGCCATGGCTAGTTAGGTACAACTCAGTACCTCTTTCCATCCATGAACTGACAAGCAATCCAAGAGGACAATATAGATTCAAGAAGACATGCTAAGAGCACGTACATTAGAATTTACTAGTAATGAATGAGCACTTACTTCTAATTGAATTTCTTATAATAACAGTTACTAAGCAATCATACAAATGGTTCCATAGGAAATGTTATATGGAAGGAAATGCATGTTGTCTATCCATCGGGATGAGATAGTTGAAAGACAACTTTTAGGGTTAGAGTTAGTACAAGAAGCTATAGATAGATAATGAATGCAAGTAGCTCAAACTCGTCAGAAGAACTATGTAGATAAAAGGTGACGACCTTTGAAGTTTCAAGTAGGGAATAAGGTGTTATTGAAGATTTCTCCAACTAAAGGCTAATTAGGTCAAATTAAGAGGGAATTTGAATCTTAGGTATGTTGGCTTGTTTGAGATAGTAGAGAGAATTGGTAATGTGACACACCAATTGGCTTTACTACCCAGCTTAGAAGGCGTGCATAACATGTTCTATGTATCAATGTCGAGGAGATTTATGTAGAGTCTAGATTAGGTGACTGTACTTAAGCCTTTGAACGTGAAGCCAAATATGTCTATAGTGGAACGATCTATTAAGATGGTAGACATTAAAGATCAAGTATTAAAAAAGTAGGTGATTCCTTATGTAAAAGCATAGTGGATAAGTCAAACTGAGTGAGAATCAACTTAAGAGCTTAAAGAGGAGATGAGAAAAAAGTTCTCTAAGTTATTTGAAGAATCATGTAACTTTCAAGGATGAAAGTTTTTGTAAAAGGGAGAGCATGTAAAACCTACAAAAATGAGAAAAATAAATTGTTTTAAATAGAGGGGCAATTTGGTCCTTTTAGGCATTTAAACTTTCCACTTTCCCTCTTATATGTTACGTTTAGTCTCTCTCTCTCTTTCTTTTCCCTTCCTCTCATCACATTGTTTGCCCTTGGCAATTTCCTCATCACTCCAAGAGCATTGAAATCAAGGTGAGATAGCTCATTATCTTAGCCTTTTTTCATTGATTCTTTATGCTCAAGGTTCCTAAGGTAAAGCTTTTAGGTGAAAAACCAAGTTCTTATTGTACTTTTGTTAAAGGTCAATCATGGGATGTTTGTAGAGGGTGCGTATTTAGGTAAATGGTATTCACATTGGGTGTTCCTTGTGTGTTTAAGAGTAGTTTCTAACACTAGTTGTAATCTAGTTGAAGGAAATCAAGGTTTTCATGCTAAATTTTTTGATAGATTTAAGACTTCATAAGAAACCAAGTAAGTATTGGAATTTTTAAACTTTTTTTGGATTTAAGATTTATAATCTATTGATGATCATGAGAAATTGGAATCAAATGATTAAGTGTAGACAATGTAGTTGAGTAATGAAGGGTTTATGGAAGGGAAATCAAAGTGTAGCTAGTTGTTGTGCAAAAAAGGGGAAACAAGATTGTTTTTATGGAAGTTTGTAGTAGACACGACTATCAACATGAGTGTATTGAGTTACATAGACAAAACATAGCCATGTTGAATCGAAAGAAGTGAAGGCATAGAAGTACATGAACTCAACACGAGCATGTTGATGGCGTGTACTTGTACACTACCTAAAACATAGTTGCATTAAGCATAGTTAGATGATGAAGTGAGATACATGACCTAAACACAGTCATGACCGTGTATCTCTTGGCTAGTGTCTTTTGTTACTTTTCTTATTTTGCTCTTAATAAACCTGATTTCTTATCTAAATCAAAGCTTTTTAAGATGATCAATGGGTTTAGAAATGAAGTTAGCTTGGAAAACCTTTCGATTTAAAAGTAGGATTTAATGTTAATTTATTATGACTTCTTTTATCACAATCTAAAGACTACCGACTATTGACTGAATTAAATACTCCAAATAAGTGATACTTGTATTAATTGTGTTTAGAGATTTAGAAAAGAAATAGATGAACTAATTAATATTCGACTTATAATTTGTTTGATAAGGGCCAGAGGTACATAGATCTATAAGGATATCGCGATGATTGATACATGATGTTGTCCTTAGTAAAGTTGTGTAGCAAAATGATCTGAGGTAAATTTAGGAGGATTGGAGTCGAAGGTAGCAATCCTTGATCTAGGACTATATATTATATATGTATGTACATGTATTACTAGCATAACAGAGGTCACAAGTACCCTATTATTGTTTGAGGGCTTAAAATCAAGATAACTAATTTGATTGATTATTAACCTATTGCACTCAATATGCATAACATGTTTATTGTGTGGCATGAATATATGCATGGGTATTATGTACTATGCTTAGGCTTACTCCTTAACTTTACAACTATAGGTACTTATGATGAGTTTGTTGAGTATGACAAATCTGGGGATGTATACTATTAACATCATGATGGGGAGAGTAGCGTTTACTTTTATTACTATGAAGATGATTAGTAAAGATAAGCCAACGATATCCATTAGAGTTATTGATGTTGACTTTGTGTTCTCATTTGGAGATATGACCCCAGTTGATATTATGTTTTCCATTTGATGTTATGAAGATGTAGGCTCAGTTTCTATTAGAGTCAATAAGCCTTATTGACAGTTATTGTAGGAGCTAGACTTCATTTCACTTATTACTTGTGGTTAGAACAACTTACCTTTGATTCATTCAAGTTGTTATATGGAAATACTATTATTGTATTTATATGATGACACTTAAAGATGTTTTTGGAGATTATAGAAGTGTAGTTGGAACATTAATATGTCATTAATTAGTAGTGACACGCGATAGATTGTAACACCCCGTTTCTTGAGTGTTACAATTAATAATTCATGAATAGTATTAAGGGTAAAATGAGATTAGAAGAGGAGGTAAGTATGAAGTAGGAAATGCATAGAATCTACTGGAAAGATGAGCTTGAACTATATGCTCTTTTCTCCCTTTTCAATAGAAGGCAAAAGTTGTATGTTTAGGTATCATGTTATATTTAATATTATTAGTTAATAACTTTTATAAGGCAAAGAATGGATAACCTAAAAACTATATTTTATATACTTTAAAGTATGTGTTCCAAATGAATATGTATCATACCTTGCGTGAATAGTTTCCAAAAAGTTATATGTGAAATCTATTCAATCAAGCAAGGTGCACAAGTTCCTATAGGGTTATTCACCTACCTTTCTTTCATAGTTTTAAAAATATGTAACTTTGGCTATTAATTACCCTTATTTATGCCAATTGTTATAACAATGCTGATAACCCACAAGTTGGGGGAAAAAAAAAATTTCTCATTGCACATATCAATCAAGAAGTCTTGATTGTACATACACCAAAGCAATTACGCAGCATTAATGATGCATAGTGCACAACACAATCCAAAGTGGCCAAGAAAACTCTAGTCAAGAATACTAATTATTAATGATACTCTAATAATACTCGCAGAGGCTTTCAAATCCCATGCATTCGCCTCTTTTAATTTTCCCAATCATGTTGGACACACCAAATCCACCTATAAAAAGGAAAAACAAAATAATAATAATAATAATAATAACATTATTTCAAAGTTAATGAAAACTTTAATCTTAACTAATACGCCATGGATAAATTTGGTGCTCACCTAAGTATATTGCGCTCACAAGAATCGTGAATGATAAGATGAACACGATAATGGAAGCCCTTCCAGTTGGAATGATCAGCTTTCGACCGATATGCTGCCCTGCAAATCCAGCCACAGTGGCCACAAAGATGAAGTACAAGGCTGTAAGTAGCACAAGAATAAAGAGTTTAAGATCAAACCACATCAACTGCAGTCAATACTATCTCGTATTAACGTCATTGATTAGAGAAGGGCTTTACTAGGAATGATATGTGACGTGAATTGCCTACCATAAGATCATCTAGAGAGCACGGGAATAGAAATTTTGATCATTTAACCAAGAGTTAGCTCTTAGTATGGTGACATACCATAGGGAATAGGAAACCTTCCGAGAAGGTAGAATTCCACCACTGACACAGATGCGGAGTAGGTCATGCCAAACGCGGCGGTTGCACTAGAGACCCGGAAAAAATGCATAAATTCTTCAGTAGTTTCCGGTTCCTTTTCACGATTCTTGTAAGGAGGTTGATTCAGTCATTTGAGAGCAACACTTTTAATGGATTAAGTTAGAGATCTAGAAATGTCATGTTGTCTTATTTTGCTTGTCAATTGTGTCCAAAAGGAAAGTAATAGAGAATTCGGTTCGGGTGGTATTCCAAGCTCCAAAATTAGAGGACCCATTTTGAATCCTCCACCATTTCCAAGTAGTCCACTCATGATCCCGGCTAAGATGGCACAGGCACGGTACATAGCCAGTTGAGGAAGACGCATATTGATCCCTTTAGCTCGCTTAGATGCAATCACTCTCCATCCTTTATACATGCCAATTGCTTCAAACAAGTAAATCCCGACAGATACCGGAAGCTGGAAATTCAGATTGCAACTGTATCAACCCTGCAACTTCCTAATTCAATGCTAGCAGTGGTGATTATAAAGCCTCAATGTACAATTCTGTCACAAGAACAGTACTTTGGTCCTATGCATTAGAACATATAGCCGTATTTCAAAGTACAATTTACCTGTAAAAATTTTAATACCCAATATGCATTTGAACATTTAGCTGTTTTGTTCTGTCAGAAGGTGATGGTATCTCAGTAGCTAGCCATATCTACCACAAACCTTAGGGTTTTTAAGCAATGGAGGAAACAGTACCATAGCGATCTGTAGAATAAGATATGCAACCTATACGAAAGTGAGGAGTCCGTCTTCCTTTCCAGCAAAGGTTCTCAAGATTGCCAACCTGCTGGTGCAAAGTCATCCTCCATGAAGATTTTGCATATGTGTAAATACGATTCCAATGAATTGATCTTAGCTGAACCCAACCTGAAGATTCCGTCAAGTCATACCTCTAGCTTTAATTTCTTGGTGTCGGTTGTGGAACTGTTACTTGGGCTGTCAAGAATAAGCTTGCATTCCAGTTTATTATCATCCTTAGCTCAAAAAGTATGCATGGTTACAAAGTTGAAGATGGTTGTGAGATATAAGCTAAGCATCTTGTGTATGTTTTAAATGTTATGAGTAAGATCACAAACATTTTATCTAAAACCTTAAACTTATAGATACAATGTAAATTATTACATTATCATATAATATTCCTCTCTAATTATGGACTAAACCTTGATTGAGGCCCAATAAGTGAACTATTTAATTAGATAAAGATAACTGACAATATAGAGATTTAAACCTAAAATCGCTTATCTAAAAACTCGAACTTGTAGATATAACATGAACTATTATATTTATCATATTACATCAAAGTCTACAAACACAAAAGAAAACTTGCAAATTGACATCGCCTGTTTCATTATAACAAGCACCAAATGTGAGAGAAATCGAGTAAAAAAATTGCAATAGTACTCCACATCTAGTGATGGTTTGTAGAAATTGGAGCTCATACAAAGTTAAAACATTATGATTGAAGTTCTCATTAAGAACTTCAAGGAATGAAAGAAAATATATAATGGCGTTTGATCCTTAAAATGCAGTTCATCTTCTCCTGCTTATGCCTTTAAAACTCCTCAAGCATTTCATTTCCAATATTTTACATGCCTTGCCGGAATGTCCCTGATTCATTTACCTCTTTGTCCTATGCTCTCTCTCTTCCAAGTTTCTATACCTCCGAAAAATGCTTTTGTAGAAGTGCCTGAAAACCACAATCACCAAATAATCGTATCATGGCTACATAATTGGCAAAACTATAGAAATCGCGTCTGGGATTCCAGCACTTACCTATGGATAGAATAATGATGAGAACTGTAACCATCCAATCTGCAAAAATAACATCGAATGCGACTCCGATGCCGATTCCCAACATGAGCATTGGTTAAATAATCAGCACCATATCATAGTCGATTAATGGCATATCAAGGTTAGGATGTGTTAGCTTAATGTTGTAGATCACGGTCACGATTGCTGCACCCATGATCATAACTGGAAAAAAAAAAAAAAAATTAAATTGCTAGAAAGATCAAACGAACAGCATGAGGTAACATTAATGCCAGAGACCGGATGCAAGTTTTAAACAGTAATAAAGAAAGCAACAGTTCCGCATGTTGTATCCTGGTTCGAAGAATAGCCAGGATTACAATAATGAAAAATAGCTCTGCTCTTTACATTTTGATATAGAAGTCGATGATTTGGGATCAAAACCAATAATTAAGCTCAACATCGGCACAAAGATGCCTCCGCCACCAGCACCGCCGACACTCCCAAAAATGCGGCTCCAAAGATTCCAAATATGGTACCAACAACAATAGGCCAACCAAATCTCATCTCCGGCATAATTAGAGAAAGTACATAATACCATAATCATTTTAGCAAAATATTCTGGAACAAAGTCTTACCCAAAAAAAAAAAAAAAAACATTCTTGAACAAGTTGAATGCACCTTGTATGCTATACATTGTGCCATTTGAAAATTCTGACATACTGGGTACTGACCACTGCTTTTATCTAACAATTTTAGTAGCATGATAGTGAGGACTAATAATTTTAGCGTAAAATGGAAATTTCTTCTTTTGTAAACAAGTGGCATACCGTAGCTGGACTGCTATCTTCGTGAACAAGAGCACTCCACCCTCCATGCTAAGCATGGATGGTGGCCCTGTAGGGATTGAGCAGATGGTGTTTTCATGTGTGCAAGGACATAGTTGGGAAATTACCGGCCAGACATGCTGCAGGCTAGAGTGATCTTTCTTCCACAGGAAATTCACAGCACGGTGAAAGTATGTGAAACTAGATTCTTCAGATCCTGAAGAGCCAAGGGTAAGGCCTGTTTCAAAAAGATAAAGCACATCTATTATAGTTATCCTATAAGGAAAGACATACCAAAGGGTCAATGTTTGAGATATTCTTTAAATAGAGGATGAAATTATCGAGTCATCGAAATAACATATGAATCTTATGTTAAATGGCTCAAGTAGACAATGATGTAACAGATCTGTTGTAATTATATCTAATGTGGCATATAAAAATAATAAACAAAAGAAAAGAAAAAAAGTACATTATGTGCGCAAGGGATGGCTCTTGTGGTGCTTGGACTCCATATATGCACTAGACAACTTCTTGGGTTTATGTGGTGTCGATGTTAAGATTGTCAAACTCACGATTCTATTTAAAATCGTTGGAGGAACTAACGTAAAATCGAATAATAAACATCAATCGACCCGTTAGCCTATTCTTTCTTTGTAATTCATACTAACAAGGCTTGCTTAAAGACTCGAAATGGTTTAGTAAGTACTGGGCAGAAGAAAAATGGACCAACGAGTTAACTTGCCGTGCCATTCCTCTAATTCCCCGACCCCAGTTTCAGAAGTTATATCAACAATATCCTTTATTTCACCCCACGTCACCTTTCCTTCCTCAAAATGAATCATAAGCTATAAAGGTAATTTTTATAGCCATAATTAACCAAAACTTAATTAATAACAAAGCAATTATCAGTATTGAATATTACATGGGCATGACCTTATAAACTATTATAACTTTATTAATGGATAAGCTAGTTATTGATATGAATAATTGTTTTAATATTGATTAGATTTTTTAAAAAGAAGCTACAGCTAGATTACACTTATTATGTAATATGCTATTGTAGATGGTTACCATGGACCGTTGACTTATGGTTGATATGAGAGGTGATGCTAGTATGAGATTAATTATTTTTGGATAAAATTCTTTTGAATTTGAGAACTTGCATTTCATCTTTTAAGGCTTTGTTGTTAGAATTTTTGTATACGACCGTAGGATGCTGGGAATGTTTGCGTTAACTACTCCTCCCACCTAAATAACATAAATGATCGAGATTGTATATACCATTTGCTGTTACTTGTGCATTAGTATATCTCTATATCTTATTAGGTATGTAAGTGTTGTGTCATGTGGTTGCATTTTGCATATCTTAGTACCTAGTTTCACAACTCACACTTGTTTGGGATGTGAAATTTCAAGGGTAGATTAGGAAATTGATAATTATGATTGTCTTTGGCACGACCTCTTATGGGAAGTGGGAACGATGCTAGTGCAATGGGCAATGCTGAAACATACATAAATTTGGTATAGATTTAGTATAATTGATAAATCTCCGGAACTCCTATACCCTTAGAATTTACAACTATTGTTATGAGTAATAGGATCTTATCATAAACTTAAGTTGATTAATTTCTTTAAATTTATAGCAAATTCGAATATGAGAATTCGAAAGATATATCTTATTTTAGTGTATTATAATAGCAGGTTTTAATCCATGCTTTATCTTGCTATATGGAGATCATACGATTAATTGATCGCAACATATGATTTCGAGCTATGTCAAGTTCATTTAGATACTCATTGGAAATTTTTTTTTTTTTTTTTTGGTTCTTCATGATGATTATCTAAAAGCTAGATCATTTGGTACTATTTGAACATGATGTGATGACACGGAGAATCGTCAGTTTATGGTGTAGGGATGCATATTATTAGGGTAGAAAAATATGTATAAAGAGAATTTAAGTGATACAAAATTTACCTACACCAAACTTCCGTAAAGGAAATGTAAAGTTTATCAAGATATGTCTTAAGTTTTATTGGACAGTTATCAAACGCTTTTTTTAAGATTATGGAAAATTTTTGGAATAAATCGCCGGTGGGCAAATTAATATTAAGTCGTAGTTGATTTTCTGTTAATATTATATTATTTTTATGATAATACCTACACAAAAGTAGTAAAAGTTACTGCCAACCAACATTTTCTAACTTTTTATTAATAGTGTGGTTAGAAAATTAACGTTCTTTTGAGACTTAATATTAAATCATCCCGAGTGAATCTCCTAGGATTACTAAACCTCTTTGCAACGTCATGATAAGCGACGCTCCTGATTATCGTTTTGAATGTTTGCAGGGTGTCAATACTTTGAAGAGCTTGATGCAAAATCCTATCACACCATCGAATACTACGAAGATGTCCACAACACCGCGGTCAAGGAAACAGCACGAAATTTGTGTTGCAACTTTTTAACACGAATGAAATGTCTTTATATTGAACATTAGAGACGACCATCATGATCCTTGAGAAAGAATGTCTATTGGAAAAAAATATATATATAAATGGCACTTATGACAATGTCTTGAGCAGATTGAAAGCCAACACTCTAAATCCTGATAAAAGCCAAGAACTGAACTAAGATTGAAGGCAAAGGGTGCAATTTCCTGCCTCCCCGAAAAAGAAAATGTTTTACAAACATTGAACTGTAAGACTAGAGGGTAGAAAACATTTAAAAGTACAAACAAAGGTGCATGAGACACTATGCATCATACTTGCACAAGTTCTCAAATCCCATGTATTCGTGTCGCTCGATCTTCCCTATCATATTTGATATGCCAACTCCACCTGCAAAAGAAATATAAGGTTCTAACGATCCCATTTGATTGCTGAAAATTCAACATCAGACAAGTTTTGGATGACGTTCGACACAAGCGATCGAGAATTCGTATGAATCACTTACCAAGAGATATAGCGCTTACGAATATCGTGAATGCCAAGATGAAGATGATGAGGGATGCCCTTCCACATAGAATGATCAGTTTTCTGACAACATGTTGACCGATGAGGGCAGCAAATGTAGAAACCATGGTGAAGTATACAGCTGCAAAACCATTCAATCGATATGTTAGATATGAAGACATATTCTAGGATGCAGATTAGCACTGAATCAGGAAGGAAAAAAAAAGAAATTTCGTTAAGTCAGATATATGTGTACGGCGGCATGGTGGCTTACCGTAAGGAACAGGGAAACGCTTGAGAAGATAGTATTCAACAACAGACATAGCTGAGGAAAATGTCATTGCAAAGGTGGCTGTGGCACTTGAGACCTGAAAAAAAGAGTAGTCAGAAATTGCAGTTTGAAATACATGCTTACTAATGCCACTGTGATTGCTAATAAAACCGATTGCAACTGAACAAGATGTCATCCCAGGGATTCCAAATGGTAATGAAAGAATATAGTATCTTCTGCATGACACCATACTAACATCTGAGATGTCCATCATCTTGAGCAAGAATCTCAAATTTGGGCGGGAACAATCGAAATCAAAGGAATTTCATATAAGCAGGTCCCTGAGATGAGCATAATTTGAGTCTACCAGAAAAAAGATGGGAGGCTCATGTTCAGGATATTTTTCAGAAGGAACATGCGGTTGAATTCAGGGCATTTCTGGCAAGATAAACGTATGCTGATTCATTTCTTGAATGTCACTCAAGAGGATAATTCACTTGATTGTAATGGGACAGCACCACCAATGCCATTCAGCAGAAAATGTTTTAACATCAACCACAGATATGAGTATCAATAAATGACTGCTAGCAGAACGTGCAGGCATTAATGCAAAAAGAAAATATTACAAGAACTAATGTGCAATTTAAAAGGTCTTGATAATTGAGGATGATGATGCAGGACACCAACTCTTAAAACCAAACTTGTCATACTACTATTCTAGTTAGAAGATACACTGTCATGGAAGTTCACATCAAGAGTTTACAGGGGTCATATACACAATAAAGTGCAATATTTTATATATCGATCAATGCAACCAAGCAAATAGCTGTAATCATTCTTGTAGGTCTAAATTTGAATTTTGGTAATTTACATAATATCAAGTGCCTTCAGCCCAAAACAAATATTGAAAGGAAGAGTGTATAGCAGCTTAGAAATTTAGGACTGAAATCCACAAATCAAAAAAATCAAATTGAAAAAAAAAAAGGAAATGAAATGAAATGATGTGTTAGGTAAACTCATACTTGGTCAAGATTTAACTCTAGAGTGTCGCTGTAAAATCCAAAAGAACCTACCTGAGGGGGGACTCCAAGCTCCAAAAACAAAGGACCCATGATAAATCCTCCACCTAGTCCAAGTAGCCCTCCCACAAGTCCAGCCAATATACCAAAGGTGCAATAAATGACCAGTTGATGTACTTTAAAATTAGCGCCTTGGTCTCCCTTTGATGCTATTACTCTTCTCCCCTTGTACAAGCTAACAGCCTCATAAAGAGAGACTCCAACGGAAACTGGGATCTGCAGAATGACAAATGGATATGTAATCACAGATTTTGAAGTGTTGTGTTAATCAAAGGCCAGTTTTTTCAAATAATAAGTCACTTTATAGAAAAATGCATCTACACAAATTCCTACAGTTGAAGATGTCTTGTCTGCAGAACATACCTGCATCAAGTTCAACACCCAGTATTCTACTGAACAGGTGGTGGTTTGGTTCTGTGGCAAGAAGCCAAAATTTAGTTCAAGTACTTTGTAGTTATAACTCGAAAAAGCAATGAGATAAAACAACGTAGCAATACTGTGCAGATAAAAGAAGGGAGGAAAATAAACCTTTGCAATCTGCAGTCCAAGAAATGCTACCCAAACAAAGACAAGGAGTCCAAGCTCCTTCCAGCATACATTTTCTAGGATGGATACCTATAGAAAAGTTGAAAGTTATGCCCTGTAATTTTAAACACAAACTTAAGCAGTAAGCTAGAGGAAACTAACCTCTTCTCGCCTTGCCTTCTGCTTTGTGTCGTGCTCTGGCCCACTAGGAAGAGGCTTGTATTCCACTTCTGCATTTTCTGCACCTGAATAACACAAGACATGCGTGTAGATTGTTTAAAGGAAAGAATTCAAGCAAGTACCATGGGTTTATGAAGTAATGAAAATCAGCAGAACTTGAGCTCACTTCTGGAATCCTTTCGATGAGCGGCCTCCTGAAATAATGGATGAAGAGAGATTAAAATAATCAGAACAAGAAATCCAATAGCATATGCATATAAGTTTGAAAAGATCCTGCACAAAGTAGGATCAGAAGTTTACAAATCCATATTACAATACTCTTTGTAAACTTTCTTCCTTTTGTTGTTGATGAATAATATTTATAGGTTAAATCAAGGTGCAAATGTGCAAAACGGCCCTAGCGTTTTCCTTTTACCAGAAGTATCGTGTGAGACATTCAAAAACCATGAAAAGAAAAGTATACCTTTTTCAATATGGTTTCCTTTTTCCATGTTTCAACACCCTTTAAGAATGCCTTCAAGGATGTGCCTGAAACCACATTGAAAAGTAAAAAAACTGTCACTCTTCCCAGTGTAATTCATCATAGAATAAATTATTGAAAATTATTATTACCTATGAAGAGAATAATCAGCAAAACTGTGACCATCCAATCAGCGAAAATCACGTTAAAAGCAACTCCTATACTGATTCCAAGCATGAGCATTGGTTGGATGAGCAAAGCTAAGTCATAATCAATGATAGGCATATCAATCGTTGGATGCCTGAGTTTAAGGTTGTAGTAAACTGTTGATCCTGCAGCACCCATGATCATACCTGCAACACAAAACTGCACGTAAGACCTCTGTTATTTTAGCAAAGAAGGGAGTGTCCGGAACCCCCTCGTTGTAAGTTAGTTGAAGATACTGTTTTTGATTCCATCAACACAATCATGAAATGGCCTTTTACCTTTAAACTTCAAACTCAAAAATTACTATTCTCCCCCCCGTTCCCACCCATAAAAAGACAAATATAAACACAATCATGGTTCATGATATAGCAAGACTTTATCATGATACTCTGCATATAACATCGAGAACTCTTTTATGATATAGCAACTAAGTCATCCGGATTTGGAATTTTGTTAAATTTTGAGTTAATATACTATGATGGCTATTTTCTTATGTATAAATTACTTAACTAAGTCATGATACAATTAGCAATCAATCAAGGGGACTGGGGTGGATCATCCTTTTGTTTTGATCTTCAAACTTCCAGTTTCAAATTCATATTATGAACTTAATGTTAACTTTAGAAAATATCTGCACTGACAAAAACCATAATGAAAATGAATCCTCAATCCTCATTTCTCCTACAATTTTCGATTTGAATGTATTCTTCAATATAAATTTAGATCAAGCAACTAATTAATAAAAAGGTCTAGGCTTATAGATAATGGAGTAGTTTTATAAGTATGTTTTAGTACTCTCACACTATTAACCAAGGCAATTGTGCAAGCCCATTAAATGGGACAATTAAATAAACGGGAATTATGCAATGATGTAGCTTAATACTGCTGGATCTAATGCATCTTAAATTTGGTTCTCACAACGAATTGATCTTAAAGTTTAAGCCAATAGATAATGATGTGGTTTTATGTGTGTACTTGTTAATAAATATGATGAGATTTTATTTTGAAAAGTTCAAACTGTTCCATTGAACAATGAGTCTCCTATAAGATGGCCTCAGGCTCGGTCCTTACATTTTGACATGGCTGTGGCTGACTTTGGATCAAAACCAATTATCAAGCTAAGCATCGGAACGAAAATCCCACCACCACCGACGCCTCCCACACTTCCAAATGCGGCTCCACAGAATCCAACTATACTACCAACAATAATTTGCCAGCCTAATTTCATTTCCTGCAGCAGAAAATTATAATTACAGATATATTTCGTTTATTAAATTTGCCTTGAAGCGTTTGTACGTATTAAAATAATGAAAACTTTAAAGTGTGATTCACAGGAGCACTGACCCAGTCAACAAACCAATTCTTTACATCGTTTAGACAAGCAGACACCATAAAAACATTAAAACACTCAGATCCCATAAACACCTTCCATAATTTAAAATCATATCGCACTATTGGATCCTACACTTTTTAATAATTGATTCCACTTGGAACAACATGGTTTGCCAAATTATGAGGTTATAAATTATATGAAATAGTATTAATTATGAGCTGGTCAAGATTAACACCACCGCGATCCATCTAAAAGTTTAAAGCTTATAAATTTCGTGGGGTTACGGCTTTAGATTAAATTAAGCCTGCTAAAATAATTAAGACAAAGAACACATGAAAGATCAGCTATAACTACTGTGTATAAATAAATCCACATATTGCGTGTATATTGACTGAGATATTGATAGTTTCATTAAAATAAAGAAGACAAATGAATCAAGCTAACATTAAAAACAAAAATAAAAAATAAAAAAAGTCAGGAAACAAGGTTTGACCGTATTTATTAAGAAAAGACAAAGAAAATTAATGAATTACCGGCCAAACATGTTGGTATCCAGTTTCGTCAGACTGCCACAAGAAATTCACAGCTTTGAGGAGATAACTCGAAACACTTCCCTTTTCCTCATTGGGCTTCAAAGTTCCATGCTTGAAGCTTCTCTCGGCAGAAACCAACAAGAATGCGAATAAAAGATGGAATAAAACCATTGAAATTGAATTGGAAATCCTCCATTTTGATCCAAACGAAGCCATCATCAAAGCTCTATAAATTGAACTCACTCTCAGAAGGAAACGGGAAGCTTTTTTATGTTTGAAATGTTAAACTAACCAGAGGTAGGTTGTGGAGAAAAGTGGGGAAAAAAAATAATAGAATCTTTACGTGCGGGATCAGGAACGGTGGGATAATAAATGTAGCGAATTGTTTGTGAGGGAGAAAATGGTGGCTATGAAAGAAAGCACAAAGAAAAAATAACGGGAAAGTGAGAGAATATGCAATAAAGGGGAAAGCTGTTTTTCAAGATAAAATTAAAATATAAAACTGGGTATTCAGGAAAAAGGTAAAGATTCAAACTTCACAAAAGCAGAACACCCTCACATACACACACTCCTCTCTCTCTCTTCCACTCCCACGGACAGAACTTCTGTGGGAAATGGAGAGCAGTATTTAACAAAATGTGAAGTTTTGTTTGTGGTGTTATCGCTTATCAATGAAGGGAGGGAAGGAGGTGGACAAGTAATATATAGCCTATGGGAGAGCAGGTGTGGGAGGCCGGTGTTGTGTTGGGGTGTTTTATGGGCATGTTTTTGTTGACTCCATAGTGAAACGAAAGTGTTGTGCTGGCAGTTACATCTTGAAATCGGTCTGCGGTGTAATTTTTGAAAACACGTGATAGTTGACTCAAGCTTCTCATATTTCTTTGATAAGATAATGTTGTTAACACGATTTAACTTTAGAAAGCTTTTAATTTATTAAAGTAGGTATCTAATTCAAACTTTTCAATACCTATCGTACGATGTGTGTGTGTATATATATATATATATATGTATATATGACCTGTGTCTCATTTTAATGAATAACTAAAATAATAAATCTTAATATTATAGACAACAAGTAGTGATGATGAATGGACCTTGTTTCTTCACAATATGTTTAGGAAGAGGGATGAAATTAGGAGGAGAGGAAAGGAAATTGGAGAGAAAAAGTATGAGATGAAGAAATTATGAGAATATTTGATTCACTCTAATGTGTTTAGTTAAGAGGGAAAGAATAAGAGATAAATTAAAACTACTACCATAACCTTAAAAATATTAACTAAAAAGAAAAGAAATAATAAAAGAATAAATAAGTAAATCAATTCTTTTTTTTTTCTTTTTTCCTCCTCATTCTATCCATTTTGGAAGGGTAAGAAAATATGTGGGGCATATGGAAACAAATTCTCCCTCTTTCTTTACTCCCTTATTTTTTCCCTTGAACCAAATAAAGAAATTTGAATATTTTATCTTCTGATTCCTTCCCTCCCTATTCTTTTCTTCTCCTTTTCCTCTTCCTAAACATAGTGTTAAGGAAGTATATTACAATGTTCACTTCACAGAATTACACTTCTTGAGGAATCCCAATTCTTAAAATCTAGGATTAAAATTCCTCGCCCAAAGTTAAGCATTAGGATTCTTTTAATAAAAGACTTTCACTACTCCCTTCTTATCTTCTTCACCATCACACCACCTACTAACATCACTTTCCACTACTGCACCTCCACCATTACTATTACACCATCAAAAGAGCCTAATCAAAGTACGCAACCATACATAAGAGAATTATGCTAGTCTTAAGGATTGTAATATGGACCATAATGAAGGCATCAATCGTGGTCCCTTCCCCTTTTTACTTTGCAATCTCTATACTTGATTTTGTTCCATTCATATTTTTAGGGTTCTTTAATTGTAAGGTTTTGAACTCTTATGCTTGTTTTTGTGGATTTTCTTTTGTAATTGATGGTAGATATTTTTATTTTTTGGTAATTAATTATGGGTATCAGTTGTGATGATTGAAGGTTTCTTTTTGTTGATTCTTAGATTTGGATACAAAGATTTGGCTTTTGCATCTTTTATGGGTTTTTAGCATTATATGTTCCATTGGTTTTTTTTTTTTTTAAATTCTTGGAGAAATTTTTTTGGTCGGGGGATTCACTATTTAGTCAATTGCTAATTTGGTTAACAAATATATATATATATATATATATATATATATATGGTAAGGAAGAAGATAATAGTAGTGTAGTCTTTCAATTTTTATTACAAATCTATTTCTTATTATTATTTTTGTTCAACTAAATAGTGTAATAAACATTCCCGTCTTATTCAGCGAATTGAATGCACCAAAAAAGTTTTAGTTAAGTATTGAATTTAACAAATTGAAAATTCAAACATTAAACTAAATTTTTTATCATAGTTCAAATAGTATTCATAATATTATCTCCTTTTTAATGCTTAAATGTTCTTGAAGTATCATTTATTATTTAATTACAAAATGTCTTATAGGAAAAATATGGGTAAAATAGTACTCTTATTTAATATATCATATAAAGTAGTGTACGATTAAGTGGCACAATAGATCCATTGTTTGAGTAAAAAAAAATTTTGTGAGAAGTATTACTTTTGTTTTATTTTGCTCAAAGGGTTTTCAAAAGATTTTAATACTTATAAGGATCCATGAATTGAATGAAAACATAGGATGTTAATAAGGTATTTATATTACGTGGTTAGAAATGTTTGTAATATCCAAAACAGCCCATTTTGGTGAATAATCTCTATTGGCTTGTTCCACTCCACTAATAAAGGGGAATAATTATTATATTCCCCTCTATTTCATAAAAATGGCCTATTATTAGCTATTCATTAGAGTGTCCAATTTCCTCGAAATATTGAATAGCAATTCACTAACACTCTTCTATTATATCTTACATTTTTCATTTGCTTTTGGGTGCTTAAGCATAAGCTACATCGACTTATAACCTAACAATGCAAATGAACCATTGGACCTATTGAACTTGGAACCACAAATGAACCGGTAGACCAACCATTGAACCTTCTTCTTTGACCAATGATAAACCCGCTAAGTGAACTAAAGATAATGACAAACCCTTCTTCTTCACCCAACAATAGGCGCAACAAACATAATATTGACTATACTAGACCATTCTTCGACTAGTAACCTATGATCTCCTAAGTAAACTAGTATACATTGATCGTTCTTCCTTGATAAGCAACCTTTCTTTAATGATAATGACAAACCTTTCACTAACCAGCACCCTTACACTAAGCAAACGAGTAAGAATCAACCTTTCTTTGTCCAACATCCTTTTCTTCAACAACCACAATGACCTCATCCCCAATCAACAACCATTGACCCACCAAGCAAATA
The DNA here is from genome assembly GCA_024138015.1 of Lumnitzera littorea. Classification (NCBI taxonomy): domain Eukaryota; kingdom Viridiplantae; phylum Streptophyta; class Magnoliopsida; order Myrtales; family Combretaceae; genus Lumnitzera; species Lumnitzera littorea. The sequence goes on from JAMXBB010000007.1 coordinate 102,812,376, forward strand.
AGTAAGTCGTTTTCATTATATTACAAATTTATTCCTTAACGTTGTATTATTACAGTTGATCAAGGTAATAAGCTATTATAACTTTTTTCCATTCATAAGAAATAGGAATTATATTACAACTTTATTACGTTTGGTGAAGTAAATAGTCAATGCATGAAAAGCCATTGAGAAATATGAATTCATTTATTTTATAAAGAAAGAATCAATTTCAATTTTTTCTTAACATATGTTATGATTGATTCTTCTAATTATTTATATAAAAAAAATCATTATGATTAAATATTATTACACGAGTAGTATATGACCAATATCTACTTGTAAATTTCTAGAGTGAAACTTCATTTTACTTCAATTTTCATTTTATTTTTTTAATGATAGTTAACTCAACTTCAAATTCGTGCTTCAAGCTTAAGCTTGATAATATTTAGCTTAACTAGCTTGTAAGCATTGTCAAGTTCGAATTGAGATTATATATTAGTGAAGTTTGGATAACAATATTATTTTGATTAGAAGGTTCTTTTGTTAATAACCTAAGTCTAAACAAGTTTGATTTAGTTGAGCTGGAGCTTAAAATTTTAAACTTGACAAGCTTATGGTTGATCATAGTAGTGTCTTCTTGACTCAAATCGTTTAAGTAATGTATTCAAAACCAAACTGGCTTAGCTAGTTCCATACGGTTAAATTGAAATCAGCCATAAAAGTAACTTGATCCTCCTTTAAAAACTTAATCGACATCAATCAATGTTGATATGCCGCACTTAGGTGAACATATGCGAGCAATATTAGATGAAACTCAATAGACAAATTCGAACTTAACTAAGGTGAAAAATGGAATGATTTGAATGTAAGTCTTAGCAAAACTTACATGCTAACTTGTGGATATGATGCACCATACAAATCACATATGAACCTAAATAAGACTTTGATATGGCATATAAAGCACTAATTAGGATTGTTTGCTACAGCTTTTACTAAAAGGATTGATAAGAGTTGATGAACTTGGAAAGTAAATATGTAACACACAAGAACAAGGTAAAGAAGATGAATATTCAATAGCTAACTCAAAACGTATAAAGAGAGCTGTTTATAGCTGGCTTATTAAGGTTTTTATAATATGAGTAAATATATCAAAGCACAACTCAAATTCCCTACAAAATTGGAAACCTCAATTGATATAAATAGGGTAAAATGGAGAAAAAAAAAAGAATATACTTGATGGTAGTACTTACAAGTAATGTCCTAGAAACATGTATCAAACAAGGAGCGGCTACTTTTTCTGGCAGTAGTAAGGGTTGTTTGTATGGAGTTGAGGATGGAAAATAGAATCTATACGGAGTAGGGGTAAAGTAGAGGTTCCAAAATAGCTCGGATCAAGACATAGGGAGCTTAGATACAACTTGGACAAGCTAGCGAAGGATAAGGTTAAGCTGTTCATGTCAATTATTAGTTAAACACTTTCACTCGATATATAGTATTATCCTAATGGGGGCTTAGGTACTCAAACATCGCAAACTTTCTCAAAACATTGACTTCTTCATTAGTAAGTTGAGTAAAAGAGTTTGCAAACCATATAAGAAGGCTTCGAGCTCAAAATTGGTTAATCAAACCTTGATGTCTATCATCCACTACGATTTGTTAAGGATTTGGGGTCAAATCCAGACAATTTTTAGGCAAGGTTTCCTTTGGGATGTAAGGACTTAGGTTGGCAATATTGAAGGAGTTTGAAACTCCGTACCCTTTTAGTAAATTAACCATGTATTTATTATCATTGATCTTTTCAAGGACCTTAAATAGCCATCTACTTATGGTGACAACTTACTCTTCCTTTAAGTTCAAAAACATTTCTTTGCTAAATGGACCTAAACTTAGTCGGTTGGCTAAAATGCTTTAGCCATCTAACCTTATCCTTTCTGCTCTAACTTAGTAACAACTTAAGTGCTCTTGATGTATTCTTTTCAGGGCCTTAATTCAATTGATAGTGGTAAGGTCGTCTTCATTCTAGTTTAGTAGGGGCATCTTGTTAAGTGGGTAATGAAGATTGAACCCATATACTACCTTGAATGGGGACTTTCTACTAGTACAATAAGCTAATTTATTGTATGCAAACTCAAATACGGTAAGCACAAGTCCCAATCAATTGAGTTCTTACCTACTCCAAATAGAAGTAAAGATCTTAGAGTCTTGTTGATAACTTCAGTCTAACCATCAATTTAAGGATGGCATGAAGTATTAAGTATGAGTTTCATCCCTAATCGTCTCCATATAGTTTTCTAGAAATTGCTTAAGAACTTAGAATCCTTATCGAACACAATGCTATGGTGCACTTTGTACAGCTGACAATTTCCTGCAAAAATAAAGAAGTAATATGTATGGCATCGTTAGTCTTTTAGTAAGGGATGAAGCATGCCACTGTGCTAAACTTATCTACTACAACCATGATGGAATCCTTTCCTCTAGTTGTTCTCGGCAAATTAAGAACAAAGTCTATGCTTAGCTCAGTTTACAACTTGCTTCAGATAAGTAGGCATATGTAGTAAACTTGTTTAGCTTAACTTTTTTCTCTTTTACATTTTGCATAACCTTTTAGCACCTTATGCACATTCTTCAACATCTTTGGCGAAACATTATCAAGCCTTCAACAACTCATATGTCCACTTCTCACAAAATTGAATGGATAATCCACCACCATATGCTTCATACACAAGCAACTCAAGTATAGAACAAATCGAGATGCATAACTTCCTACCTTAAAACAAGTATCCATTTTCTAGAAAATAGTCATCAATTGTTCTTCCCTTACCATGCCTAACAAAAATAGGACCAAAGTATGGGTTCTTAAAGTACAACTCCTTGATAATAGAAAATCCTAACGATCGAATATGCAGGTTAGTAAGAAGTGCATGCTTTCTTGACAATGCATTTGGCACCACATTGGTCTTCCCCTTCTTGTACTTTATCACGACAAGAAATCCCTCCATAAATTTGGCTCATTAAGCTTGTCTCTTTAATAACTTCAATTGGCTTCTCAAGTATCTCAACAACTCATGGTTTGTATATGTGACAAATTCTTTTGGCAATAAGTAATGTTGCTACAAAATTAGAGCTCGGGTTAAGGAATAAAATTTCTTATCATGGATCAAGTAGCTGAGTGTCGTATTTCAGAACTTCTCACTAAAGAAGGCAAGAGGTCAGCTTTCTTATATTAACACAACTCTAATGCCTATTCTTGAGGTATCACATTTGAATTCAAAGACTTTTTCAAAATCTGGTAGAGCTTGTATGAAGATAGAGGTCGGTTTCCCCTTTACATCTTCAAAGCTCTTTTATTCCTTCTCTCCTCATCTAAGCTCTACATTCTTCTTTATCAACTCAATAAATGGTGCTACTATAGTACTAAAGCCTTGTATGAACTAGCAATAGAATGAGGCTAGGTCATGGAAGCTTCACATGTTGGTAATACAGGTTAGGATCGACTATCCTAAAGTAGCTTGGACCTTCTCTTCATCAACTCTCACTCCTCATCCATAAACCATAAAACCCAAAAACATTACTTCCTCTTGACAAAATTGACATTTCTTCAAATTTTTGAATAAGTGTCCATAATCTCAAACATAACTTACATATGCTTGCAGTAGCTCTCTATATACAAATTATATACAAGTATGTCATCAAAATAAACAACTACAAACTTACCAATCAAATCTTTGAGCATATGATCATTAGTCTCATAAAAGTGCTTGGTGCATTAGATAGATTGAAAGGGATGACCATCCATTTGTATGACCCATGCCTTGTTTTGAAGTCAATCTTCCACTCATCATCGAGTCTCATATTGATATAGTGATATCCGCCTTTAAGGTCAATCTTTGAAAAGAATCTAACTCCATACAACTCATCTAGCATATTATCGAGCGTTAGGATGGAATATTTGTACTTGTTAGTAATTTTGTTGATAGATTGACTATTAATACATGTTCACCAAGTTTCATCCTTCTTCAACACTAGTAGGGCTGGTATGGTGTAAGGAAAATACTTTCTCAAACAAAACCACGTTCTAATAGCTCATTTACTTATTTCTAAAGCTTAGCAACATTCTTAAGGTTTACTTTATATGTTGGCTTGTTCGACAATGTAACACCTAGTTGTAGGTCTATGCAATCCTTGATCCCTTAGAGTGGGGCCAGACCTTTTGGCAACTCCTCAAGAAATAGATCCTTGAATTCACTAATCAAACTTAGGACTCCAATAAGCAACTGTACTTGGTCTCTCAGCTCTAGTAGTCTTTGAATTAGCATAAATATTAAGGTATTTGACTTCATCTCTTTCCGCAATTTAGCTCGAATCATGACTAAACTTTTCTTCTAAGCTTGGCTTAGTAGGGCTTACATGTCTTGATCTTGGTTAAGAGTCATGGGATTTAAAAGAATCTTCCTTCCATCATGCTTAAATGCATAAGTGTTTCGGAATCCATCATGCAAGACTCATTGGTTAAATAACCAAGGTTGGCTCAATAAGATCTGTGGTGTACACATGGGTAAGACATCACACAAAACTTCATCTTGATATGCTCCAACTATTGTGGGAACCATAACCTATTAGGTAAGTTGTAGGGTACCCTTTTCATGTAGCTAATTTAATTAAGGTGTAAGGTGGTCAGCATTTTTAGTTTCAAACTATGGTTGTGATGCAACATTTGTGCAACTATCACTATCCACAATGAGAGCACATAATTATCCCCTCACCTTATATCCAATATGAAATAAGTTCTCTCTCTACTCATCTTTTACTAAAGGGTTCACAATCATTGCTCTTCTTAGCACCCTACTCATATTCAGGAATTATCCTTGCTTAGTAAAGATAGGTACCTCATCATCCAGTGCATCCTTAGAATACTCCATTTCTTTATGTTCTTTAACTTCTTTGTTGACATTATTAACCTTAAGGGTCAACACATTTCCTTTTAGTACCATAGTTCTTCAATTGGGGCACAAAGTAGCCATATGTCCAAACTCTTGCCATTTAAAGCACTTGATTTTACTTGTTTTCCTTTATGATGTTTGGCTATTCTCAAACTTTTTCAACCCTTCCTTCTCAATAGCCTTACCCTTTAGGTTAATCTTGAAGTCATTAGCTCAATTTATCTTATCACCTCGCCTAATCAACTCTAATTTGGTCAATCTTCATATGTTAGCCTAAACAGGTTGGCTTAGTTGTATAAGTTGAGTAAAATGAGCTCGATAAGGGTTGTCTCTTTTCTATCTCTCTACTCTCTAGGTTATCTTAATGACTTTTTCAAGGGACGCAATCCTTTAGACTTTTACAACACATTAGATTTCAAACTTCAGCCTTATAAAGAATCTAGAAATAGTTTGTACTTCATGTTCCTCGACCTTACACCTGACCATCAACATTTGAAACTCCTTCATTTATTCATCTATACTTTTCCTACCTTGCTTCAACTCTTGGTTTCTCAAATGTATCATGTAAGTACAAACAAGGTATGAACCTTCCTCACATATCCCTCTTCATTTTAGCTCAAGTCCTAACTTTACATCAATCATCTCTTCTCCTAGCTACCTGTAAGTTTTCCTACTGCATAACTACATAAATAGTGAATTCCAGGCAACTAATATTACTCTTGCCTTTACATCATCTTCATACTGGTAGTAATAGAACAACTTTTCTACTTTCTCTTCCCATTATAGGTACTTGTCAGCATCACTACTTCTAGAGAAGGTTAGCATTTGCATTTTAACACTATATAAGCCCCTTGGAGCTTGGACCCTTCTTTCCTCTACCTCATAGTACTCTTCTTTAATCTCCTCTTCCAAGTCATCTCGCTTAATGCACCTATAAGCTTGTCTATTAACCCCTCTTCTAACTTAATTAATATGAGCTGGGTACTTGTACTTTTCATTCTGAGCCTCATTCCTTCTAACTATACTACCATATCAGCTCGATGATCTCCAAGGTTGCTCCATATGGTCAGACATTTGCCATTTGATACACTACTCAAGTTAATTTAGCCATCATGGTAGCTAACTCATTCATTTGTTTATCGACTTAGGTGTGGTTGGAACATTCCTACTATGGTTCGAAGCACCATTCCCGTTGTCACTAACTATGGCTTGGATGCTAGGGTTTATTATTTTTCTACTCTAATATAGAACACTTTGTCGGATGAAATATTACAGTACTACTTCTCAACATATCTATTGCAGTAACTCAGAAGTGACTCTTATAGTTACGTTATGGTCTAACAACACTACTTACTTTATGGTGGCTATAAAACTCATTATGCTACTCCGATACAAAGGAATAGTTCTAGTAATAGAGTAACAGAAATAGAAACCTCTAGGTACATAATGACACTTAGAGCCTCAATAAACCACAACAACCACAATACGATTACATAGCAACAACTTCAACTTCTAAAGGATATTATAGCCATAACTCATACAAAAAACTTCTCCAACAACAATCTTATATCTGCCAAAACTCTAATAGCAAGGTGATATGCCACATGTGGGTGAATATATGTAACCAATATCACATAAAACTTAGGTGACAAGTCCAAACTTAACTAAAGCAAAAAATGGAATGATATGAGTGTAGGTCTTAGCAAAAATTGTGCACCATTTTGTGGATATGACACACCACAAATAGCATAGGGACCTAAACACTTTGATATGACATACAAAGAACTAATTAGGGTTGCTAACTACAATCATTCCCAAAAGGATTGATAAGAGCTAATGAACTTGGGAAGCAAATATGCAACACACAAGAACAAGGTGAAGAAGATAAATATTTAACAACTAACTCAAAATGCATAGAGATGGAGCTTTTCATAGGTGGCCCATTATGGTTTTCACAAGATGAGTAAATACATCAAAGGTCAGCTCAAATTCTCCACAAAATTGAAAACCTTAATGTAAATAAAATGGATATAATAAAGAAAGAGCAAAAAGGAATATACCTGATTATAGTACTTACAGGCAATGTCTTAAAGACATGCTTTAAACAACGAGTTGCTCTTTTTTAGTAGTAGTAAGGGTTATCTATATAGAGTTAGGGCTAGATAACAAAATCTATACATAGTAAGGGTAGAGTAGAGGTTCTAAAATAGCTTAGATCAGGATGTAGGGTGTTTGGATGCAACTTGAATGAGCTGGCTAAGGATAAGCCTAATGATTAATCTCTTTTACTCAAGATATAGAGTAATCTTAATGGGAGCTTAAGTACTTAAATATCATGGACTTCCTTAAAATGTTGACTTCTTCATCAATAAGTTAAGGGAAAAGAGCTTGGCGAACCATACCAAGGAGGCTTCAAGCTCAAGATTGGCTAATCAAACCTTGATTCCTATCAAATGTGACTTAAGTAATGAGAGTGATTCAATCCAACTTAGGCAACATTACTAATTCTCATAAGTCCCATTACACTTATATATACCCATAAATTTTTTTTAACTAATTTGGGATGAGCTTGACGGTAAGGATAATAGTAAGCCTATTAATAACACTTACATAAGCTACAACAAGTGCAAATACGAAACATTTAGTTAGGATGTCACTCTTTTAGATCATGGCTAGCTTAAGGATTTCACTTAGTAACAAATATAGAATTTCATATAACAAGTTGAAAACTTGATATAGACTTTAGCTAGTTGAAGAACTAAGTTGATAACTAAAGCATGACCTATTTCACTCGATAACTAATGTGGGACATTCATATCATGTCCAAAAGTTCATCCTTTTTAATCTAGTTAATGTGTTTAAAATAAACCTTGGAAATTAGTTTGGCAATAATATTGAATGGTTTTATCTAGATAAGGTGGTCATTTATATGCCTCCATGTGCCTTTTTTGTTAAGGCTTAACATGTTTCATAATTGCAACCTTATGTTCCTATATGTCAATTTATATCACATGCCATGCTTAGTTTACCCATTATTTGCATGCCTTACTTACCTTTAATAGGCTTAGCAGCTGCTTCTATAAGTTATGTTATTTTGAAATGCAAGGCATTTTCTAAGTACTTAATTGTTATGCAAAAAAAAAAAAAAAGAAAAAGAAAAAAGCAAAAAAAAATTTTTTGAATTTTTTATTTAATTTTGGATAGGAATTAACAATTTTGGAAGGAAAAAAAAAAAGAAAAGAAAAGAGCTAGGCCCAAGAATATTCTAAATGTTGAAAGGAAGGTTAGATTCTAAGGAAGTGAGTGTTACCGGTGGATTACTACGAAATCAATCTTGTATTTCACTTCTTATTTGGCAAAATTTGGAGTAAAAATTTTCTTACATGACATCCATCCTTATGTACATAGTTTTATGTTATCCATCATTGATACATACTCTATTGCATAATGCCAATACCTGCTTATACTTATAATGGTATTATTTTTGTGCAACTTCTATATTCCTCATTTCTTAAAGTTAGTCAATATTGGAGTTCATAATCACTTCTACATATCTCTCATGAGTCCCATATTTTAGGGCTAAGGAGACCCCTCAAGTAAAAATCTATCTAGGTTTATTATGGGATCCAATGGCACTTTTTGTGCTTTATGTCACTAATGGCTCATGCTCGACGTATGGACTTATGTATTGGCCTTGTCATCTCTTTTAACATTCAATATAGTCTTTATCATTGCTAAGTTGATAATAGATCTAAACGCATGCGTCAACTTTTATTTGAGATTAAACCCCTTTGAAGAAAGTATTAAAGTCACGAGTCAACTATAGCATAAGTTGAAATCCTTTCGAGCTATTGTTTACAACACAAAATCCACTACTATTCTTCCCATATTTAGTGGTATCCCATTAAGATTACACCAAGAGCACCTAACCGAAGCAATAGTTCCTATATCCTTTATAGTTCTCCTATGATAGGAATCAAAATCCGAGCTCCCATCCATAAGGATCGAGTTGCTCCTACTAGCACAGGGTTATTAAGCGAAGGCTTAGCCTAAAAAAGAAATCAGGTTAGCAAGACTAAAGATCAAGGACCAAGCTTGAACTTTGGCTTAAAGGGCTCCCAATTAAATGCCGCAATTGTTTCTAAAGTATACCAAGCTGCAGTCTCCAAGGAACTACACTTCCCATCTCTATTCTTAAGGATAAGCGTGAATTACATAAGTTAGCTAATTATTGGAAGAGGTCTCCAACCTTACCTAAGTCCTAGAGCTCAGTTGGGAGCTTACATCTTTCAACTCCCTAAGCTTAGACATCAGCATACGAAGATCAACTTAGCCATCACCTGCTAGGCTGTGCTATAGAAGGATAAGGTCGACTATATTGGGAAATGGGTCTAAACTCATAGAATGTTCGAAAATGAAGATGGAATGTGCATAAATAAGAAAAACCTAAAATTAACTTTTAGGATATGATGTACCAAGAAACTACGAAGGACTCATGAATCAACTCAATATGATACACAAGCTAACTCAGTGAGGGTACTTACTACCTAACCTTGTTTAAGAGTTAGGATAAGAGTAAAAAAATCTAAGTAAGCATGAGGATGCTCACAAAGGGAAAATGTAGTATATTATGATAAAGGATGATTCTCATGTTACGGTTGCAAAATACACAAGTATTTATATCCGAAATATTATGGCAATTTACTTAAAATGGAAAAGACTAAAAGGAAATTGTCTAAAGGAAGTCATGTACAAGAAATGTAAAAGGGTATAAATAAAAAATTAATAAAACAAATGATTGGTGCATCATATTCCTTTACATCATCATTTGGACACATGGCTGGCAATTAGTGGTGATGCTTCTAGCAAAATAGACAAGATTGTACGGTTAATCTGACTGTTACTAAGCTAAGATGCCGAGATGATTTGAAGATTCTTCTAAAGTGAATTTAGCTTAGACATGCTCTCGGCAGCTCAAAATCAGGTCAACGGAGTTGTTAGATTGATGAGCGAAGCTATTGGTTGGGTGCTCCTCGAGTCGGCATCTAGAATAAGAGCTGTTTTCAAAGACCTTAACTATATTTATTCTATCAAAATAGAAAATTTTTATACATAAAAAAATTTCATATAACTATTTTATATGAAGAATCATCTCTTGACTTTTGAATATTTGATGGATTATAGTGAATCACCAAATCACTCTAACTAATGGCACCCATTGGCTTATCGAATTTGTACAATTAGTTTCTTAAGACTTCTATTTTATATTTCTAGGACATTTTAAAATCAACCAAAAATTGTTTTAAGAAACCCATCTCAAACTGTTTAAGCATAGCCATCACCAATACTTTCAATATTAAGGAATGGATATGCATACACACATACTCATCTTAGGATCCACTTCAATAGAATCTCAAGATTAAGGAAGGGTATTTGTGTGCCCTCAACTTTTGAGCTAAGAGACTAAATATTGAAAGAGTTGTACTATAAAGGGTAATATCATCTAGTTAGAAGGGATTAAGAATTATCAAATTCAAGGCGAAATGTTTGGTGGAATAAAATGAAAAATGATAAGGCTAAATTCATAGGCACACACCCTAATATGACAAAAAAAAAAAAAAATTAAAGCCAAGGCCAATAGCTAAGTGGACTCTTATAATTATACTTAAGCCAAAATGAGAATAAATTAGTATAGACCTTGTGACATCACTTCTTAGGGTATGAGCCACATAAGTAATAATATACATGTTGATGAAGTCTACTCATTTTTATACCCATCAAAATTGTATACTCCCTAGAAAAATTAGCCTATCTTATCTATACGATGATGAGATTGCATGATTTCATGATATACCCAAGAGTATTCTATATGATAGAGACCTTACATTTTCTTTTTGATTTCAGAAAAACTTATGACAAGTTCTTAGAAGCAAATTAAATTAAAAAAAAATCTATAAAATAAAATTAAAATTAAGATAGTAATATACATACATATATATTGTTTAAGTATATCAATAGAAAACCGAACAATACAAAAAAAATGAAAAAAATAGAAAATTGAAAAAAAAAAAAAAGAGAAAGTTCTGGGCAAATGAGTTGAGGGGCACGCATAAACCTTGATAGGTGATCGCCGCCCGTTTCCTGACCTTAGGGTGGCTGGAACTTTTGTTTTCAATTTTCAGTATTTTTCCTTCTTTTTTTTTTGTTTTGTTTGATTTTTTAATTAATATACAAAAATAATATATAAATAATACATATATGTATATATATTATTATCTTAATTTTGATTTTATTTTAATCAGGTCCTTTTTTAATTTATGACCTCTCTCTCTCTCTCTCTAGGTGACTATTGTATTGTTAAAACAATATAATATAACAAGTGTTAAGCCATGGTTGGTGTATATATTCACATAAATAAACAGTCATTATCAGAGTTACTTCAGATAGTACAAATAACTATAAATGGTTATATTAGGTAATAGATTGAATATTTCAAAATTTAGGAAGTAAATTATAAATTTATGCAAAATCCGGATAATAAATGCCATGCTAACCCTATTTTCTTCTCTATTATACCTTCATATTATTGGTCACAACTCATTTAATTGCCTCATTCCGCTGTTTTTAATCGCCTTTACTATCACTGCTCATAAGACAGTATCTATCCTACATTCATCAAAAAAAGGAAAAACTGTACCAATTCTATTGCTAAAAATTAGAAAACTAAAAGAGCTTTGAAACACAAGGAATCAATTTAACTACATACTCACATAATTTGATAAATATTTCGAACCAATGCCAATCCATAGGCCATAACCAACGCGTGGTCGCCAAACTTAGGATCACCACCACATCATCACTTCAAAGAAAAAAATTCGATGAAATAACTTTAATCATGGTCAAGCATAAGTATTGATATGTGTAATTAGTTTGAAATAAATAATTTCAAAGTAAACTAGGCTACCCTTTAGGTCATGCTACCACCTATGCACAATTATCATCACTCTTTGGCCAACCTTGATCAAAATTTTAGATTTCTCTCAAAATTCATATTTTTTAACATAATTCAGGTAGCTACAAGGGAATCAAATGATACATTATTTAAAGAGTAAATATTTTTAAAAAATAACTAAATTTATAAGAGGCAATTTTAGTATTTTCTAAATACAAGAAGTGAAGCCGCTTTTGCATTTCAAAAAATAAATCGTATTAATACATGTCGTAAATTGATGAATGATACATAAGTATCAATAAAATTTTAATACATAATAATAAAGAAATATATATTTTTTAAAAAAGTGTCGATTCTATCTTTACATATTAAAATTTTATTAGTATTTTATATGTATACATCACTTATCGATTTACATATATATTAATATCATTAAAACCTTTTTCCAAGTAAGAAGGACAAGTACATGTACAAGCACCCACTTTTGTACTTCTTCCTTCCCCAAGCACATAAGCATTAATTAACTTATGCATATTTGAGCAATCTGCTTGCTGAAGGTGGGGAGATAAATCTCATCAGGTAGTAAATTGATTGGGCAATAGTTTTCTGCAAGAAAAAATTATTGGGAGCACTAGAAGAATGTTAGTGGTGGTCCAGGTTGTCATTCCTTTCTATCCCTAAAGGATAGGTCACATAACTCACCAGAGAGAGTCAAACAAGCCACTATATATAAGTAGATATCTACCTACTTTTGGAGGTGGGTTACAAGACCAATTGAAGATGATGGATAGCAACACGACCCGGTATGCGGTAGTCGCAACCAACTAAAACTGGTGAATCACCAAATACTACCACCTATTATGACAAAAAACATTTTTAGAAGCCAATCGGGATGGTGTAAATTTTTTAAGATCGAAGCCTAATATATGCATAGGCTAAAAATAAGAGAACAATCTGTAGTTTACATATTGATAAATTACAAGAATGAGAATATATGAAATAATACATATTTTCGTTTCTTTGTCTATATATTTTCTGTAGTATTTTATTTCTAAGTGAGTATAATAAGGGAGGAGGGATTTAAATCATTTACTACAATATTAATACCGGGAACATGGAAATGGGGACAGTTGATATTGATTGATCATGGCATACGCAAAGCCATTTTCATTCCAATAATGGGGCATAACCCGTCTCGTCAAATTCGGACTTCGCAACATTTTTAGGGGCCAACTTCGTGATATGTGGAAGGATACCATAATTGGCGCAGATGGGTATCACGGCAAATTGGAGTAGCATAACTTGGACAACTACTTAATAACCAAACAAAGTTTGCAAGTGCCCTGATGTGTATTATAATAATGAACAAACAAAACTTGCAAGTGCCCCAAAATATGATACGATAAACAAACAAAATTCGCAATTGCCCCGAAATTATGGACTTTTAGGTACTCTTCTATGAGGGGGAAACAGTGATTCCAATTAGGAGAATGAATTGAATTTAGATATGTAAATCCGAATCATTATCTAGTTTTTATTTGTGATCCATCCTCAAATAAGTGGATCAAATTTTACATATGAATTTTGATTCGTTGCAATAGAATTGTTATTAGTCTTTACTACTAATGGAGTAGCAATTTTCTTCTTGAATTTGCAAAAACTTGTACTGTAAATAGCATTTACATTTATTATAAGTTATAATATAGAATAGATAGGAAACTTCTGTTTCTTTCTTCATTAGAGGAATTGCTGTTTCGTGTGAAATATAGCTTTTATTAGAGCTTTACTTAGTGATAAATAAAGCATTCATATTTTTATTTTTTCTCTCAAAGATTTCATAACATGAGTTTTCTTCACCAATTCTCGCAATCTCAATTTTCTCCCATGAACTATTTATGTTAAGGGATTTGTTTGATCCAAAACTTGAGACAGTGAGTGTAATCCAAAAAAAGATTTACACACGATTGTTAATGAAGTTTAAGTTTCCAAGTTACAAGCAATCGGTATTAATTTATGCCAAATTGCTCCAATGTAACCATTTCAAATTTTATGTTTTCTATCTAGGTCTTTACGAGTTTGCATTTGAAAATTCTCAACTAGTAACACGATTCGTTTATCAATCATGTTTAAATACTTAAACACGTAATCCAAACCATTGAAGAAATGTTTTCATGTTTGAATTGCATGCATTTATCGAATAAAAAAAGTTCTAAAATAATTATATATCAATAATAAAATCTTTATCTAAGAAGGATGTTTTCTAGTAATAAAAAAATGAGAGAAAGAGAGGTCCAAACATTATTTGATCGAATCCATCTCTTATATTCTTTAGTATACAAGCTATTATTGCGAAATTTGATAAGGTTAAGCAACCATCATTAAGAATTTCATATTTGGACTAAAAACAAGAGAGAGGTAAAACAAAAACGAAAACAAAGTATATCTATTATAAAAGTAATTTTTATATTGTCTTTAATTTACTAAGTACTTGTATTGGAAAAAAATAATAATAATAATAAAGTACTTGAAGTGAAACTAAATAGAAAACTTCTAAAATGCTTGCAAAAATATCATTCTATTTCTAAGTTAAACGTAAGGACAAGTTTGATAGAAATATAATAGTTCAGTAATTACAAAACAAAATAATATAAGAAAGATTGCTACATTTTTTAGTCTTGTTGTTTTCCAGTGGATCAAATGGTTAAAACATAGAATATTTTGCAGAGCTAAAGCTTCGACTATAGCTTGATAATTGATATTATTTTGCTGAAAGGTTGATACTTGAATGTTGAAAGTTTACATAATTAATTGATGGATTCTTTTTTTTTTTTTTTTCTTTTGGGCCAAAAAAAGAAACAACATTGTACAAAATGTAGTGATAATTTTCATGTTCAGAGCAATAAGAGAAAATTTTGCCTTTTTTTCATGAAAATTCATTTTAACTTGAGAGTATCTAATGTAACTCTTCGACTTGGCGAAATTTGAATACGCTGCCCTTAAAATATATAAGATATGCTAAACCTTTTTTCACTAATGGCACCTATTGCCATATAGTAAAGAAAAATGTATGCTTTTAGTTTTCAATATATGTCTATTTTTTTATTTAAGTCTTTAATTTTTTTTTCTCCTATCTTAGTCATCATTTTTAAAACTTTACAAAAATAGGACTTTTCTTAGACACATTAGAATTTTCATCCATCCATGACATGTGTCAATTTGAAATTGATTTACAATAATTAACTTTATATAATACAAAAATAATATATATTTAATGATATAATATAATGATAAAGTAATATTAAATGTATTCTTTTATTGAAAAAGATATTAAATGTAGTTAATTACATAATGCAACACAAACAATAGAAAAAATTAAAAGTAAGAAAAGTATTTGAAAAAAAAAAACTATAAATTTAATCCTCAAAGTTTCATTGTTTTTATATTTCATTGACAACGCTAGCTTTTCTATTAAAATATGACACATGGCACCATCTTATTGATCTATGCACTCACATTAAATTAATAATAAAATAAGATAAAATATAAAATAAATAAATAAGCTCATAAAAATAAATTATGGGTAATAAAAAAGAAAAATTTGAGAAAATTAAAAAAAAAAAAAAGAAACAAAAAGCTTTAGCTATCTTAAAGCAAAAAGTAGTTAAAACAGCCATGAAATATCATGTGGTGGTAGCCTATTAGAGACTGCATCCATACCACCCAACTTTAAGGGATCGCATAACTCTCTTAGGATCTTTGGTAGCTACCTGTGCTCACAGATAGATCTTGACCCACTTGGTATGTTATGGTGTTCTGGCTACTCTTTACCCTTAAGGTAGCCAAAACCTTTTTCTTTATTTGCAGTTTTCTTTTTTTAAAAAAAATATTTCGAATTCTCTTTTTATTTTTTATTAATTTTTCTTATTCAATATGTAAATAATATTATCTAATTAAATTAGTTCTATTTATCAATAAAAGACCACTATCGTGCCATTTCTTAATAGAAAATTTGATGATGTCAAGGAAAAGAAGTATTTATTTGCAAATTTTTGAAAATGTTAAGGACTCAAATGCCTAAAAACAGAAAATTTAAAACTAGAATGGAAAAAAATCATAAAATGTTGAGGACTAAATATATATCTTTTCCAGAAAGATTGTGCGAATCACAGTCAACTTGACTGACTATCTCAAGGCCAATCAGAAGCTATACATACTCAAGATGAATGGAAAATTTGATGGATTTAATAGAAATCTTATTTTTATAAGGTTTTGAAAGCAATAAGGAAATAAATAAAAAGTAGGAAAAAAGTCAAGGGTCAAAATATAGAAGTGGCTAAAATTAAGAATCAAAAGCTACTTTCCATTTTTTTCTTATTCAAATGAAAATAAAATGGATTTGTCCAATTAATTGTAATTTT
This sequence comes from Lumnitzera littorea, assembly GCA_024138015.1. Lineage (NCBI taxonomy): Eukaryota > Viridiplantae > Streptophyta > Magnoliopsida > Myrtales > Combretaceae > Lumnitzera > Lumnitzera littorea. The sequence continues at coordinate 102,828,665 of JAMXBB010000007.1, forward strand.
TTTCCCTTATTCAATTTCAACCCATAGAATTTACTAATGAGAGAAGTATATTTTTAGTTTTCAACATTTATCTACTTTTCTATTTGAGTCTTTAACATTTTTTTCCTCTTTCTATTTGAGTCATTATTATTTTTAGAACCTTATAAAACTAGGACTTTCAATAAATCCCATCAAATTTTTTGTCCATCTTAAACATATGTTACTTCTAATTCGCATTGGGATAATTGGTCAAAATAGCTGGGGTTTACATAATTTTTTCTTACTTTTAACTATTTTTTTGTATTTTTATCTTTTTATTACATCATATAATTAAATATATCTAATATTACCATATTATTATTTATGTAGCTAAATATATTTTATTTTGTCATTATACTAAATAATGCATATGCCGACTGAAAATCTTCGACGAAAAGATTAAACGAGAGTGAACATGGATTGCTAATCTAGCTTTTAGACTATATCAAAGCGAATAATTTTATTTGAAGCACATGTTTGACAGATGAGAAATAGACATAATCATATCGCACTTATGAGTGCATGGTTTACATACTTACGTACATCATAATGTATGTAATCATGGTTAAGCTCATTTTCGGTTCCCTAAATTTAGTAATACTCGAAAATGATGCATGCTGGGTCACTTACATATCATTACTCTATAGTAAGATCGAAAATCACATGGAAACGTGATTATGGCAGGCATATATATCGTTTTAAAAAGGATACATGTGAGACTTGGAAGAAAAGAGTCATGCGTAAACTATCTATTTTACTGACGCAAAACTTACCCACATGCATGATGAGGGAAAGGCCATTGTTTGATAAGTAAACGATATTTGTCATAACATATGGTGAGAATGTCAGACTTTATGTCACTTGGTGAATTTAGGTCTTTTCTTCGTGACAAAAAATAATCACAGTTCGTTCGATCTCAAGTTATGGAAGTGCTGCATTTCATAGTCCTATAAAACTTCATGAAAATCCCCGACACGGACTAGAAGATTTTTGTTTTACTGGAGAGAAGTCCGACAAGCTTCTTTCCGTTAAAAAAAAAAAACCATGATCAAGTTATCGAGTCATGAGGGTTTCCGACTTTTTATTGCTTTTTTCAATTAGCTAGAAAGGAAATAACAATGAAAGTGAAAATGCATACTCGACCATAAAATAAAAATAGTTTAAAATATTGTAATAGTAGTAACAGAGATGAAGATTTATTTTTCCAATTACTCTATTTAAAATTGTTTGTTCTAAAAATAAGCAAATAAATGATTTTTAATTTTATTTTTTTCCATACATAACCTTTACCGTTGTGATAATTACTAAACATTCATAGAATTTTTTATTAATTTTATTTTATCTAATAACCGATATAATCTTCAAATAAAATAAATTATTCAAACATCTATTAGATTAAAACAATCTATCCATCTCCAAAATATAAAAGGAGAATTATAACAAAGAAAAACAATATTGGAGGATAAGTTCAAATAAGGAATCAAAGTTTTAAAATGTTCAAATAAAATATTAAAGGTGATTGAAATAATTTTATGAATTGACTACTATGAATAATTTATTTGAATCGCTTTATAAAACATTAATTTTTGTTTTTGAATTTTTCGAAACATTGATATCTTATTTAAATTTTTTGAAACGTTGATATTTTAATTGAACGTATCCTAAACATTGATTATTTCTATTGTAATTCGCCCAAAATGAAAGGTATGGCAACCCCACTAAGTGTCTTTGTTGCTTGTTAACATCATGCAAAAGTTGGTCCTACACTTAACAACCTTCAAGTCTAGTTAAGTAGATTTACTTGAGAAATAAAATGAGGCTCCAAAAGACATGAGCAAATTACTTAATAAGATAACATTCATATGATCACATGCATATGATAATCCATAGTCCATATGGATACTTACTTTGATCTAATGCAATAACCAATTCCATTAAGTTATAATTTAAAGTTAACAAGCAACACAACCTTAGTATCCTAAAATTTACAATGACTAGTGTTCCATTATAAACCATGTGTACATGCAAGCACATACATGAATTAAGTTGTAACTTAAGTTATAATATAAAATTAACAAGTAACACAATATTAGTATCATAAAATTCACAATAATTAGTATTCTTCCATTAGGCACGTGCACGTGCATGTGTTATGGGCAAATGCCTCCCAACACTCCAATGCAATACTTAGCGAACCTAATCAGAGTAAGGAAGGCTAAGTTCAACCTATGAGAACACACACAACTCTTAGAGAGAGAAACTCTTAATATCCAAATGAATTTATCTCAATTTCTAGACGAATAAAATGGAGGGAGACCCTTATATATACAAATGACACTTTTATAATAGATGGTTGAGATTTATTTAATTTAATGGCTAAGATCAATTCTTACCTACCATGTCACAAAGATTCATAGTTTCTAGAACCTTTCAGATCATTCTTCGACTTAAAACCTTCACTAGTCAATAAGATCCATAAAATGTCTAAGCAAGCCTCCTTCTTAAATCTCATTTATCCCTTCTGACTGCATTAGGCCCATACTGGCAATCCGTCTAAGGCTTTAAAGAATCAATCCGCGATATTTTTCCCTAACTAATTTAGCAACTTCCTTGTTGTGATTTCGCTCTTGATTTTTTATCCACTTTATAACTGGGCCTTAGTCTTCTTCTGTCCTAATGCAACATTGTTCTCTAAGACTTTGTTTTACACTACAAAGTCTACTAGTTTTAAACTTTATGGGATTTTATCATCTATTCTTTCCACAACCTCCCCTATGAAAGTTGAACTACCTCCTTTCATCAACATTATCTTCCTTGTTTCATTCCTTGTCGTGATTTACATTAAAGTAATGAGCTTTGTTGCTAGTCCAGTCTTCCTACTTATTAGAACTATATATTGAGATCCCTAGTTAAGCTAGCAAATACAATTGGATCGAACAACAATAATGGTATCATTCTTATATAAGAAGCCATGCCAATTGCTAATGCTAAACCTCACGTTTTTAATCAACTCTATACATTGGGATCTCCTTAAAGTTAACAGTTTTAAGTCGACCTTTAATCCTTTCGACCATTAATCTAGGTCTAGCAGTAACCTCCCTTGAAATGAATAAATGTAAGGTTCTCATATCCACCATTGAATTTACCTTCTTTCTAGCCATCTAGGCTTCAACATACATCAAGCCATTTCTCTCCTTCATATCTTAGGACTTCATGGCATAAAGAAGACAGATGGTACCAACTAGGCCCTTATTATCTTCATTGGATTCGTCCTGTACATGTAAAGCATCCAACGATTCCATTTTTAGACAATCTCGAGCATAATAGGGCCCCTTATAAAAATAGCACTTAAGTTGTTGTACCCTTCTCCTATTTGCCATCCTCACTCGTCCTTTTGGGAGACGTAAGGATCTTCTACCTTTAATTGCTTCCTCTTCTTCTCCTTCATTACTCTTGGAAGGCTAACCTTCCTCCTTCTATAATTCCAAAAGACCCTTTGCTAAGGTAATGGCTTTCAAGATACTCTATAACCCCCGTTGTTTCAATTCTAGCTTAGCTAATGGTCTTAACCCATCCAAGAACATTATGAGAGCATCATTTGGGTTAACGTCTGGTATCTCCAACATAAGCTTTAAGAATTCATGGACATATTGCTTTACATTAGCCTTTTGCTTGAGGTATCTGAGTTTGATCTTGACTTCCCTCCTTGCGTTTTGGGAAGAAAATTGGTCTTGAAACTCTCTTACAAAGTTTGCCAATGAGCTGATCTTGTTCTCCCCTTTTCTCTACCAAATCATTGTTATATCCCTCAAATATAAGCTTGTCATTCTCACATTACTCCCATCATCGATAAGCCTAATCACCCCATAGTGCTTAACTCCCCACAGTAAGTTATCTACCTCTTTTGCATGTCATATTTACTTGAAACACTTTGGTTTCACACCTCCATCATTGATATTAGTTGGAAAGTTACTCCATTAGCAATTGCAATTTTGCATGCCACCAATTGATTCTTGACGTCTTTAATCTCTTGTCGCATAGCCCTAATAATCAAATTGGTGCTAGCTTCAAAGGCTTCTTCTTAGCCTTCAAGTGTATTGACTCGAGTATCAAGGATCCTAACCTTCTCCTCAATAGTTTTGTAACAGTGTTTAAGTTCTTTTAGAGCCTAATTCAAATCCCTTTTCAACTTACCCCGAAGTCCTTCCTTTGACCCCTCCACTTGGGTTTTGATAATCATCCAGCTTCTACTTCACTTCAACTATGTTTAGTTTTTCCTTATCCATCCTAGCAAGAAGAGAGTTTAACAAATCCTTGGACCTTGCTCTCTGCTTAGTAATGCGACGATCATCTTGATTGGCCACTTCATTGACCCTTAAGATATTGTTCTCCACTCCAGAAGATATCTTTTCCTCTTGTAGCTTTCCTTATTCTGATACCACTTGTCACGAGTGTATTCCTCTAACACTCCTATGTAGAACTTAGTGATCTTGATCATACTAAAGAAGGTTAAGCTCAATCTATGAAAACACACACAACTCTTAAAGAGAGAAAGTATGAAGAGAAACTTTAAATAGCTAAATGAATTTAACTCAATTTCTGGATGAATATAAATGAAGGGAGACCTCCTATATATATAAATGACTCCTTTACAATGGATGGGCAAGATTTATTCAATCTAATAGTTTAAAATAGTTCCTACCTGCTACCTTATCTACCCTACTTGATATGTTAAAAGGATCTATAGTTTCTAGAACCTTTTAGATAATTCTTCAACATGGAACCTTCATTGGACAAAAGATCCATAGAATGTCTAGGCATACCTCCTTCCTAGATCGCATATGTCCAGTTTTATTGCATTGGGCCTATATTAAGTGTCCATTTGGAGCTTAGAAAAATTAGTTCGTGATACATGTACATGAATGCATGCATGTACCCACATATTGCATAGATGATTTGATCTAATTTTGACACTAAAAATTTATTAGGGTCATTTGATCCCCTCATTGACATTAAAAATCATCTCGTCCTCGTTTTCATCACCAATATTAATCATAGTTCCACCTTTACAATACTACTATCTGCAAAGATATTCCATACCATTAGCATGACCCATTTACAACTTTATCTTATAGACTCAACCTATATTATAGCAATTAGCTAACTAACAACCTGTCCATCACACATGGCATTCAATACCTAAAGTTTAATCCCATACCATAGGAGAAAAGGTTGTGGTAAGGGTTGAAGCGCCTAGGAGCTCAATTGTTACTAAGTATTACTGTAAAAAATCAAGTGAGTCCTTTGACATATCGAAGAAAAAAAAATGGAATCAAGTTTAGCGAATTTATGAGCTATCCATAAGGATATGACGTACCAAATGAACACCACACGACCTAATCTATGCTCTAATGTTACACATAAAGTATTAATTAAGGTTACTTGCCACAATCCTTACTAAAGAGATTGATAAGAGCGGGATATGAAAACTTTCATAAGGAAATACTCAAAGGGTTTTTCGTTCATGTCATAAGTGTCATGTCTAAAACCTTATAAGCATAAACTATTTATACATAGTGGCAAATACGTAAATAAAATAAAGTAAAGCGTGCTATAGTGGCAATTCTGTAAATACAAAATAAGATACAAGGGTAAACTAGTAAATAAAGCATAAGTAAGTAATCCTGAAGTCTCGCCATCCTAAACGAGTAAACCTAACGAGCTAGCCTAACTTAACCGACCAAACAAAGCACAGAAAAGCTAAGTAGAGCAGAATACAGTAGAGTAGAGCAGCACATAAAACGGTCAGAGTGGACAACGTGAGAGTCATGCTTACTTAATCGGTTTCCTGGAGCACAATAAGGGTAAAGTCAATAATTTGAAGGTAGTCGTGGGAAGAGCGATGTCTCAATTGAACAAACTTAGGTTTGGTTGTGAGCTGTTGAGATGTGCGCCAAACTCCTCGATCTGAATTAAAGCAAGTGTAATTAATTTAATCTAACAACGGATCAGATAACATCATGCGATGACATTTACTTATCGTATTGCTTTAAAATAATTGATTGATAACCCTGTTTGTGCTTAATGTATGGTTTTAAGTCTTCGTCCCAACTTATTGAGTGGTTAGTTACTTACGTCCCTATAGATGTTGTTACAGGTGTTGTAATGACCTAGCCAAAACTTTTTCCACTGAGATATTATTCTCATTGGCATGGAATGCCGCATAGTTTTATCCCCTGTTGCAATAGCTTCCCAAAAGGTCACCTACCATGAGATTGCTCCAGCTCAAGTACACTTAACTTCAGAGTTTTGATATACTTCGAGCCACTACACCAAAAGGGACCTCAATAATTAAAGTTTCTTCTTTTAACATATAAGGGGTATTACAATCCACCCCCCTTATAGAACTAACGTTCTCGTCAGTTTTGTTACACAGGTTCAAGACCACAACTAAGTAAGGATTTGCCCTTCCGGCTAGTAGAGTACTTTGATACCACCTGTAACAACCCAGCCAAAACTCCTTCTATCAAGGTATTGTCCGCTTTATCATAGAATACTGCATAGTTTTATCCCTTAGTACAGTAACTTTCTAAGAGATCACTCATCCTGAGATTACTCCAACCTAAGCACGCTTAATTTCGAAGTTTTGACATACTCCAAGCCGCTACACCAAAAGGCGCTTCGATTATTAGAGTTTCTTCTCGTAACATATAAGGGGTATTACAATCTACCCTCCTTATAGAATTAACGTCCTCGTCGGTTTCATTACATAGGTTCAAGACCACTATTAGGTAAAGACTTGCCCTTCTGGCTGGTAGAGTGCTCTGATACTACCTGTAATGATCCGGTTGAAACTCCTCCCACTGAGGTATTATCCGCTTTATCATAGGATGTCGTACAGTTTTGTTCCTTAGTGTAGTAGCTTCCCAAGAAGTCACCCATCCTAAGATTGCTCCAACCTAAACACGCTTAACTTCGGAGCTTTGATGTATTCTAAGCCACTACACCAAAAGATACCTCGATGATTAGAATTTCTTCTCCTAGCATATAAGGGGTATTATAATCCACCCTCTTTACAAAACTAATGTTCTCGTTAGTTTTATTACATAGGTTCAAGAACACTATTAGGCAAAGACTTGCCCTTCCGATTAATAGAGCATTGTGATACCACTTGTAACAATCCGGCCAAAACTCCTTTCACTGAGGTATTGTCTGCTTTGTCATGGAATGTTGTACGATTTTGTCCCCTAATGCAATAGCCTTCCAAGAGATCACCCATCCTAAGATTACTCCAACCTAAGAACGTTTAACTTTGAAGTTTTAATATACTCTAAGTTACTACACCAAAAGGCACCTCAATAATTAAAGTTCCTTCTCCTAGCATGTAAGAGGTATTATAGATGCTAGCTAGGAAGCAACCTTATAATTACCTTAAAGCTAATAACTCTTTGATTTTAAGGAGTGAGGAAATAAATTTGAAGAATAGATATATTTCTAAGGTCTTAGTTCTTACTTTAGAATCTTTCATTTTCAAATAAAGTATTACTTACGTAATATAATGCAATGAAATCTTGTAAACTTTAATTGTAATATTTGAATCTTAGTATATATTTTTCATGCTTTCTTAGGTAAATAACTTGTTTAATTTGTGAACCGTTTACTTCAAAGCAAGTTAATCATAGGCGTTTTATGTAAATCAAGTCTAAGATAGTGGTTATATGGTTAGCTTCTATCCTAGAACGACTTGCATGATGAGATTGTTACGATTTTACCGCTTCAGGGTATACCATAATACTACCAAGAAACTCAAGTATTTTAGATAAAGACTAAACCTTTTCAAAATAATAAAGTTAGGTAAAAACTTAGCCAAAGGGTTAAAGGTTGAAAGAGCTTTGAAAAATGAAGGGATCCTGAATAGGGAATAGCATCCAAATGTTATAGAAGATGGAGTTTGCATGCCAATAGGGGGTTAACCATAAAGAGTTGGCTTTCAAACATTAGCTGTTAAGGAGTTCGTATACTAGCAAATTGTTCTGCAATTTTTGTAAAAGAATTCCACTCAATCACAAACCCAAAATTTCTTGACTTCTAAGCTCTACGGGAGATGAATATGACCATCCTTTCCAACAATCCTCAACTCCAAAACTCCACCTATAAAACAGCTACAAGTATTAATCTCTAACACTCAAACTGCAACAATCCTCTCTAAAGCCTAAAACTAAAAGAGGGAAACCATGTAGAACTTACCTGAATCATCTTAAATACATGGAGAAATCCGAATATGAAGCTAAACACCACCAGCAACTATAATAACAATTCGTTTTGGATTCTTTCATTACTAAAATTCAAGTAAAACTCATCTAAAACAAGATATCAAACTTAGAAATGATCTATTAAGGATAACCTCAAAGAGACTTACCTTAATCTCTTGAAGAAGCTATTCTTAGTGAGGATTTGGAAATTCCTAGCTGAAATCCCTCAAGAGTAAGTTGAGATTAGTAAGAAACGAGAGGTTTCAAGATGTTAAGTGGCTTAATACGAATTTACTTAAGCTAAACCTTCAAAACTTACCTTAATCTCCACTAATCCTTTCCCTTAGAGCTTGATTTGGGCTGATCTTTAGTTTTCTACAAATGGGGGAGGAGATTAATCTATTTTTTGTAAGGGTTAAGGTTTTAGTGATGGAGGCTGCTTAAGGGAGGGTATGGTTTTAGTAACCCATTAAAAGACCAAAATACCTTGTTTTCTAAAGCATTTTCTCTTAGCATTACATCCTTTCACCCTTAAGGAACTTTCATCCATGAAAGTTTACCTAAACTCTAGAATAACTTTGGATACTTTCTCTTCATTTCTTCTTCTAATTCCCAAGTTACCTTTCGTTTTGAATGATTTGCTCACTAGACTTTTACATATGGAATCATCCTTCTTCTCAATCCTTGAATTTTCCTATCAACTATCTTAAGGGGTTTCTTAATTGAAGTGAGGTTTGCCTATAGATACAGGGACTCCAAATCTACCACAAGCACTTCAAAATGCCCTAGTCTTTGATATGGCTTAGGTACAAACTTCTTTAACAATGAAACATAGAATATATCATGTACTTCTTTCAATTCCGCTAACATGGCTATTTTGTAGGCTACTTTTCCAATTCACTCAAATACTTCGAATGGGCCAACATGCCTTGGACTCAGTTTCCTTCTTAATCTAAATCTAACCACACACCCTTAACTGGAGAGATCTTTAACAACACTTATTCACCAACTCGGAACTCTAATGGCCTTCTCCTCTTATCTACATAACTTTTCTATCTATTTTGAGTTGCTAACATCTTCCTTTGAATAACTCTAAGCTTATCAACTATTTCCTATATCAACTTAGGTCCTAGAAGCTAACTTTCTCCCTCTTCGTCCTAGTGAATGGGTGATATGCACTTCTTATCATACAAAGCCTCATAGGCCGTCATCTGAATCATTGCTTAATAACTATTATTGTAAGAGAATTCTGCTAAAGGAAGGTGCTCATCCTAATTTCCACCAAAATCTAGCATAAATGCTCTTAACATGCCTTTGAGTATTTGGGTTGTTCTCTTATACTGTCCATTAGAGAGAGTGAGATGTATTGAATTGAAGTTTTGTACCCAACTCATTTTGTGAACTCCTTTAGAACTTAGTTACAAACTAAGTATCTCTATTTGAGATCATAGACATAAGTACTCTATGAAGTCAAACCACATGCCGAATATAATCCTTTGCCAGCTTGACCAATGTATAACTCATATTGATTAAAATGAAATAATTTGATTTAGTCAACCTATCCACTATTATCCAAACCGCATCATACATTTCCTTGGTCCCTAGAAGATGAGTATCAAAATCTATGGTTATGTGTTCTTACCTCCATTCAAGTATCGGTAAAGGTTGCAACTCGCTTGCTAACTTCTTATGCTCAAACTTAACCATTTGACATGTTGGGTACTGTGAAACGAACTCAACTACGTTATGCTTCATATTTCTCAACCAACAGCAGCCCTTCAAATCCTTACACATCTTAGTGCCTTCGAGGTGAATTGTGTTAACTAGTGAATCTCTTCTAACACTTCTTTCATAATTTTCAAATCCTTTAGTAAACATAACTTGGGCTCATATCTTGAGATCCCCTTAGAATTAATTTTAAACTCGAGTGCCATCCCTTGCTCTATTTTGTTCTTTAAGTCATGAATCTCAGCATCTCCAACTTATTATACTTAAATTTGATCCACTATAGTTGGTTGGATGCGTAAACTTACCAGTCTTGCCCCTATTCCTCTTGTCACAACTTCCAAATCCAACATGTGCATGTCTTCAATTAAGTGCTTTTATGTGGTAATCAATGTGGTGATGTTACCTTACTTCTTCCTGCAACGTACATCTATCACCATGTTTGCTTTTCTCAGGTGGTACTATATATCTACATCATAATCTTTAATTAGCTCCAACTATCTACATTGTCCCATATTTAGTTCTTTTTAAGTAAATACGTATTACAAGCTCTTATGATTAGTGAAAATCTTAATTTCTCACCATACAAGTAGTGTCTCCATAGCTTCAAAGCCAACACAACAGCCATCAACTTTAAATCATGGGTTGGTAATTCATCTCATAGCACTTTAATTGCTTAGAAGCATAAGTTATCACCTTTTTGTCTTGCATTAAAACACATCCTAACCCTTAGTTTAACACCTCACTAAATATGGTGAATCCTTCTCCACTCTTTGGCAACGTCAACACTGAGGCTGTAACTAACTTTTCCTTTAATCTTTGGAAGTCGGGCTCACACTAGTTATGTTAATCAAACTTTACACCTTTTCTTGTCAGTCTTCTTGTTAACCTTGAAAAATCTTTTACAATTCTTCTATAGTATCTTGCCAATCCTAAGAAGCTCTTAATCTCAATCACTATTTTCGATCTTAGCCAATCCACAATTGCTCTTATCTTTGCTGGATCCACTAATATGCCGTTCTTATCCATTATATGTCCCCTCTGGTTCCTTTAGTAGGTTTGTCTCTGTGGATATTCATCATTAGGGGCATCTTAACCTTTCCCCGAAGTGCAATGAGGATAAGAAATCTGTATAGGAGTCTTACTACAAAAAAGGAAACAAGGTACAACAAGTAAAAAGGTAAGAATTTAGGTAAGTAGATAAAAGATGAGAAATACAAGAAGATAATTAAGAAGAAACGACTTAAAATGGATACACGACACTTGAGTAATGCAATCAGGAAACACTTTTAAAGCTAACAACAATCCAAAATATTTACACTTCCTCACAATTTATCACCTTAAAGACTATTCTTCAAGACCCCTTAGGTCATCAATCTAAGTACCTTCATGATCATATATCCTAAGGTTCTATGATCAACTAACCCTATTAACACTATGATCCATCAACTTAAGTCTTTCAAAATTGTCTAATTAATCTACTTCAAGATCCCCCTTCTTAGGTCCCAATAAGATCCTTCAAACCTAAGCTCTGATACTACCCGAGTTGTAATGTCTTGAGATCTTAGTAGTCATGACAACCTACTTCATGCCCCTACTAACTAGGGACACGCTAAGGCATCGAAACTCCACGGGATTGGCTTAACCTATAATTTTATAACATTGAGGATGATATCTCCAAATAAATTCACAAAAGGAGTGGGAACATCTATTGACTCATTAACGTCAGAAGCCTAAAATAAAGTCAAGTGTCAACAAAACATAGAAGTCAACTTGCTTCAAACATCAACTCAAAACATGAGCATTAGCAAGGAGTCTAACACACTCTTGGAATCACAAGTAAGCATAACAACTAGAAGGAGTCTATCTCTTAAAGGAAATAGTAATAAATCACGATCATTGTTCAACATCCTGCTCAATTAGAGTCTCTAGAGTATATCTAATGTCCCTTGATCAATCCATTACCTTAAACCCATCTAGTCATCATAGAAATATAGGTAGTCCACTCCATCCTCCTCTTAGAACCCATCTATAAAAGGCTTCTCTTATATGATATAATCATCACTTCTTATGTCTAAAAAGGGAAAGAGTGAGATGAATCTTAGTATGTAGCACACAAGTACATACAGATTCCAATACTAATCATATTGCATGCACATAATGCAAAAATAAACAAGCAATTGGTTATTATCATTTGTATTAGCTAATAAGCATCAAATGAGTATTTATAATCATGTCACACCATGACCTTATACATACATACATACATATATATCGTTTAATTTACTACACATGTATTACGATGTTGGTTAAGTTGAGAACACAACACTCATGAATTGGGAACCATGAACAACTTAGATCTAGTTGCATCATCTTAACATATAAGTCTATAAGAGAAACCTTACATGAGATTAGTGATGGCCCCCTATATACAAGGCAAGCCAGAAAGCATAATTAGCAAAATACATTTTTAAGTCCGATATAGGTTAGTCCAATTTGTTTAATTCTAACCTAACACTCACAAGCAACAAGCATATACCATGTACTTAGGACGTTAAACACATTAACAAGTCTAAATGAGAACCAATTAGCAAAAAAAACCAAGTAGCTGACCAACGAAGTAACAAGTTCAACTTAGTTTCATAATCTTTTCATACATCTATATTATTATAAAATTTTAACTCAACTCAACTCAATCAGATTGTTTAACCTTCCTTCAAATTCAATCCCCCTAATATGGCTATAAATCCTCATTTAGGTAATTATTTGAGTTTAACTTTATCAATCCCTTAAGAAAGACCACCTAAAACATTCTTCTCCTTCAATTTACTCATTAAGGCAACTCTATAATACTTCTAAGAAACTTAAGTATTTTAGATAAAGATCGAACATTTTTAAAGTAACAAAGTTAGATAAAAACTTAGTAAAGGGTTAAAGGTTAAAAGAGCTTCGAAAAATGAAGGAATCCTAAGCATGGAGTAACATCCAGATGTTACAGAAGATGGCATTTGAACGCTAAAAGGGGGTTAATCACAAAGAGCTAGCGTCTGGACACTAGTTGTCAAGGAGTCCGGACACTAGCTGTCAAGGAGTCCCGATGCTAGCAACCTTATTTGCAATTTTTGTAGAACAATTCCTCTCAATTACAAACCCAAGGTTTCCAAACTTCACTTTTACTTCTAAGCTCCACACTACAGGAATGTAACCATGCTCTCCAACAATCTCTAATTGCAAAACTCTACCCAAAACACAATTATAAGTATCAATCTCACATTAAGACTCCAACAATCCTTACTAAAACCTAAAACTAAAAGAGGGAAAACATGTAGAACTTATTTGAATCGGATCAAATACTTGGAGAAATTTGAATATGGCTTTAAACACCATAAACAACTTGATAACAATTTGTTTCAGATTCTTTTGTTATTACAGGTTAAGTAAAACTCTTCTAAAACATGGCATTAAACTAAAAAACAATCTTAGCTAAGAATAACCTCTAAGAGACTTAACTTAATCTCTTGAAGAAGCTATTCTTGGTGAGGATTTGGGAATTTTCAATTGAAATTTCTTGAGAGTAAGTTAAGATTACCAAGAAACAAAAGGTTTTAAGATGTGAAGTGGCTTAGTACAAATTTACTTAAATTAAACCATCAAAACTTACCTTAATCTCCACTAATCCTTCCTTTTAGTGCTGGATTTGGGGTTGACCTTTAGTTTTCTGTTAATGGTGAGAAGAGATTAATCTATGAAAAGGGTTAGGGTTTTAGTGATAGAGACTGCTTAAGGAAAGTGATGTTTTAGTAACCCAATAAAAGATCAATATACCCTTATTTTTCAGAACATTTTCTCTTGGCATTACATTAAAACATCTACATATAAAATGAGGAACTCTTATGAATAACATTATTAAATGCATGACTAAATTGAGGCTATAAGTAAAACTTCAATGCCAAATTTTTGAAAAGTAATCATTAACATTTTAAATTAAAGATAATAGAAAGAAGAGAATCAGTATTTAAGATTTGGGAAATCAAAAATCAAAATAAAAGATAGGAAAATAATAATAAAAAAAAAAGAATTCAGATTGTTTTATTTATTTTTTCAATAAATTTATACATTACAACTTAAAAAAAATTTGAACTCGACCCATTATACGAAAAAAATCAACTTTCATATAGTAAGTTACAATAGCTTTTTAATAAGTTATTATCTTTGCATTGATCTAGGAAAATTATGTCGGCAATCACCTTGTACCTAGAGGATCCTAATTTATATTTTCCATGAAGAAGGTCATCATTTGTCTGGCGCAAAGATTCTTGGTACAAGTGGGTATCCGAGGTCGATTCAGATCCTCATAAAAGTTAATTATAATGTCCTTATCTGTTTCAATTATAAAATTGAAATACTCGTCGTGAGTGATGGCTGCAGACATTAATATAATAATCCCTCAGCTTCTAGGAACTGCTGCCATGGATAATTTATTACATATTATATATTACTTAGGTTTAAAATTTTGAATCGACAGCTTACCACTCCATTACTTTCATTGTTCCTATATTCATTAATGTCCCTGCGAATGCGTTCATAATCTGTGAATGCTATCGTGTAAACTCGCCAGCCATGTTTGATTTGTTTATCATTTGTCTTCCGGTCAAAAAAAAAAAGAAAAAAAGAAAAAACATGTTTAGTTCCTCTTAAAAGTGAATAGGTATAAAATAAATAGAATACGAGATTTTATCTATATTTTATTTTATAGATAGATATAAATTTTAAAATTTTTTAAATTGAAACTTATTTATAATATCTTGGAATTATCCTATATTTTATCAAATTTACTGGATATGGAATTTAATAGAACTTATAATTTTTTTTTTAAATCTTCCTTATAAATTTCAAACATGATACCTTTTTAACTTTCTTATAAATTCCAAACTAATTTACATAAAGTTATACAAAGTAAGTTCATTTTCTCACTAAACTAGGGTTGAACTTAGTAAAAGAGAAAAACGAAGGATTGAATTAAGAGATACAAAGCATTAGCTTAAGGTTTTATTATGAGTTAGATTTTTTTTATTCTTTTTTAAGGTTAAAAAAATACGAAAGTATTATGTTTTTTTATTTATTAATATTATTCAATTATTATTATAAAATAGATACATGATACAGTATAGAGTATCTTAAAACTTATACCTTGTATACTTTAGAGTTTATGTTCTTAAGTGAATATAGAGTACCTTAACTTGATATCCATATTCTATCTTATAAAACTAAGTTTTAAAAAATTTCTATCCAAAACCTATCTTATAAATGCCAATACTTATTCGGTTGAGCAAGATCAAAGTAGATATCTTATGTGACATGATTTTCCATTCACCCTTAGTTGCAACTATTTTTGTTTACTTATCATGTTTCCTAGCCTTATCCTAAAATCAAGAGGAAGATAATAATTTAAAAAAAAAAAAAACCAGAGGAAAACAATCATGTACAGCTATAGAAACTTTAAACAAAACAAAAATTTAACAACCTCTATTGTATTGTCTCTACCACAACTTTGGACACGTTATTAAGAAGGAAATTTATAAAAGAGTGACCATATTCGTAGAGTATATACATTATGGACTAATTAACATTCATGAAATACGAATAGACAAATTTAAGAAAATCAAATGAAATTCTTTAATAGAATTCTTATTTATTAAATTTATTATCTTACCTATACTTATACTGTATAATCAATGATTATTTGCTATATTTTTGTTTTAAAGATAGTAGAGATGGTCAATTTGACAAGTAAAAGTTTAATTTTATATCACATTTAGCAATTTAAAATTTCAATCGTTAAATTTAACAAGTAAAAGTTTAATTTGAATGTAATAGAAAATTTAAAAATAAACACGTGAATTGTAGATAGTGATTTTAATATTATTTCAAAATAATATAAGTGGAGATTGGAAATATATGAAAGACATGGCAACTAACTTGTTTTACAAATTTGAAAAGTATGAATATGAGCTTGATGTGATTTTAGAAATTCTTATTACATTAGATTTACAATATAAAGTTGATTTTGTTGATTAATTAAAGTTATCAAAGGATTTAGAGTAATGATTCAAACAAGTTCATGGAAGTTAAAATAGTGTTTCCCTCTCTTTAATGAATATGCAAAGAAGGATAATACAATTTGAAATCGAGATATTGATATTTGGAACCACTAAGCCAAGAGCTAATGTTTCTATAAATGATTAACGTGGAGATAGCATCTAGGTAACTCTATCTTTATGAATATGTATACTATTTACACTTTTAAAGTTTGTTCATTTGATATAATGCTTATGATATTTTATTTTTGTTGAAAACTTGAATCTTGTAAAAGTATGCAAGCCTTCAAAGGCATTAACAAATTTAGACTAAAGTTATATTTAGATGAGGAGTGAAATAGGATAACTGAATTGATTATTAAGTTATTGGAAAATCAATTAATTCTGATTCTTTTACCTACTCGATTAAGTAGCATCCAAATGGTAACTAAAGATCATAGGGTAGGTTTTAGTTATAAATTTTCCAAAACCTATTTCCACATGATTAGGTATAAGTATGAGCTCTTTCTACCCTGTACTTACCCCAAAATTTGTACTTTAAAGTATAGATAATACATGTTCCAAGGTATCTTATATCCATCTCATAAAAAATTATTAAATAGTTTTAATAAATAAATAATAAATGATAATAATATTTTTTTGCTAATAAATTTCTTAGCAAAAAAAGAAAATAAAAATGGAACCAAGCCCATAAATTGAAACTCTAAACAACTAAACCTAATATCACATCTTTTACTTTATGTTTTCTACTCTTTCCCTTATTCTTCTCTATTTTCCTTTTTATGTTTATGTTTATGTTTATGTTTTCTATTCTTTCTGCTTTTTTTTTTTGTTTGCTAACTAGTAAAATTATATAAACTCGAAATAGTAAAGGTAAGAAAAATTACTTCTTCTTTTTTTAATTTCACAAATTTTACATTAAGTTCTGTAAGTTTGCATATAAAGAATTTGTAATATCGTATATATCACATAAACTTGAAAATTTATACAAAGAAAAAAAAATTGATAGGTTCTAATAGGGTCTTGAGGAGCTATAAGGTAGATTTCGGTTCCAAAATTTGGAACCTCTATCTTACATGGTAGGATATGTGGTACTTTCTCACCCTTGCCAAAAAGGGCAAGTAATATTTTAAGCATACAAATATTTATGATAGCTTTTGAATTTGCACTAAGCATCTATAGATCAAATTCTTGATCAATGTCACAATTTATTGAAGCGAGAAACTATAGAAGCTCATTTATGTTTAAAAAAAAAAAAGTCACTATAAAGACATAATGTAATAAACAATTTTTATTAATTTTTCAACATTATTTTTTTTATTTATGTATTTTTTTCTATATGGAATCTTTAATTACCTCTCTAAAATTACTAACAAAGATTATAATGCATTTAGAAACCATTATTGATATCAGATCAATTCATGACTCAATATAATACAATGATATTATATAGTCAGTAATTGCTTAACTTTGTTATACTTGATTGAACTTGACTTTATTAAAATTTTGAAAATTGTATAATTTATGTTATTTGTATATGTAAACGAGAATTCTACAATCACCTATTTTCCTTTATCTTTATAACTATATATTTAATAGATTTATTTACAATCTTTTAATAACTAAATAAGTCTAATCCAGGTAAAAAACCACGTTTACCAAACATATTGGGATTGGCCGCCATGGTCACATAGCAACTTCATAATTCATAAACTAAGAAAATAACTGAAAGCTGCTCTACTTGATTCTTGAATATTCAGAGGTCTCCCTACTGACCGTCCTGTGATTTCCAACCACTCATCTCCATCTCGAAGCAAATAAATTTGAAGGAATCGTTTCGTTTACTCAATATAACTCCTTTTAACTTTACAGTACAGGACTCAAATACGGATACTCCGTTATTACTTCCTGATATATCAACAAGACCAACCTTCCGAAGTTTCCAAATCAATTATAAAAATAAAAAAGATACATAAAAAAGAAGAAGAAGAAGAAGAAGTGAATACTCTAAACCTGTTCAGGAAATTTCAAGTGATGGTGATTTCCGCTAGAAGCCTTTTTTCTACAGCTTATTGGTACGGAAATAAGACTCCCAATGTTGTTGAATTATTAAAGAATGTTTGGAAGTTTCCTTTACGTGAAACCAAGAGAAAACGTTGTCCAGAATCGAAAGATTCATGGCCCCAGATTGCCTAGTGAATGGTTCTATGTTTTTATGGGAATTTACTCCTTCCTCTACGTATATCGCATACGGAGAATAAAGCTTTCCGTAAGGAGTGATCCAACCGGGCCAGCTTTTTCTGGGTTGGTTTCCTTGCTAGTGCTTGATGGCGTGAAGCTATAAATGCAGTTTCTCTTTTTACCACTTTCAATAGTATTAAAATTTTATATAAATCCATAAATATAACTACTAATGATAATATTTAATCTTTAAAAAATTATTATTTATATTTTTATATATTAATTTTATTAATACTTATATACTATTAATTATTTAGCATCATTGAAACTTTTATTCTCCAATCTACCAAATCATTCATTTTGCTGGCATTTGTGGTAATGGGTGTCAATTATTGACCATTTTCCAAATTGCTCCTTTTTATCTCATTTGAAAATCATAGCAATTCCCAAATTCTTGCTTTTAATTTTTCGTTTTCATCTTCCACCATACGTGAAAAAGACGAATAAATAACGAATAACGGAATGGTTTCAATATTAGTTATTAAGTTTAGGAGAATAAATTATCTTTCTAAAGCTAATAATACGATTCATGAAAAAGTAAATAAATAAATGCATAAAATAATATAAAAATTGTTATACTTCAATATTAATAAAACACATATAGATTGTAATATTAATTAGATTGAGCCTGTGTTTTCAAAATGGAACTATATATATAAAAAAAAAAAAAATTAGTGTTAAAAATGCATTAACAGATTATGGATTCACTATGCGTATGCTTAAATAAGTATAATTGAGTGAATTACAAGTAAATGAGTATCATATAAATTAATATAATAAACAAAGAGTACGACATTAGCAGATCAAGGCACATAAGTGAAAAATAAAGAGAGAAGAAGTCCTATGGTGATAGTGGATGATCATCTATGGTTTTACTTTTAGTTTAGCAAATACTCTGAAAATATCCTCTTTCAAATAATTTATAACATTATGTTAATAAAATGAAAAATTAAGACAGAAGTGAACACACTAAAGATATCAAAATGAGTCTACTTACTCTAATATTATATATGTTAATAAATGGTAAATTAAAAAATAAAGTCACCCGTGTTTTCCATCATTTGACTCATTTCCAAAGAAGTGATTTGAGTTTTATTTGTTGACAAAATAGATTATCCGTGTTATTTTATTTCAATGTTAATTGTAAATATGAATATATATCTAATTTTCAATGGTTCAATTAAATAACATAAGTAAAAATTAATAAAAATAATATAAAAAAAAAATAATCACCCTAAAATTGCGAGGTGATAAGTGACCTTCAAAGGGGTCATGCGATTCCCTCTAACGGTGACTAGCCATCTCACACCTTAAGTGGCTAGCAAGTGGGCATAATAGCTACTATTTCTGTTGAGTTTTTTTTTTTTTTTCTCTTTTTCCAATTTTTTATTTAATTTATGTATTTTAAATAATTTTTAATTATATTATTAATTTTAATTATTTAATAATAACATTGATTACTAAAAAAATGCCACGTGTCCTTTATATACTATTTACACAAAAATAAAAAATACAAATAATGTATTTATCAAAAAGTAAAACACGGTATCTCTTTGCAAAACACGTAAAATACACATCATCTTTTAGTAATTTTTCTCTTTAAAGTGATGATCAGTTGTCATTATAATAAGCACATATTCTTTCCTCGGAGGGTACAGTTGTGCCATGTATGCCCGCCAGCCCGGCCCACGAAGAAATCATGATATACATTGTGCCGGGCCATCTACTTTACCATGGTACGATGGGCTGCTTACTGGCCCAGTGTCGCATTTATTAGTACTAAATTTGAATAGGTTTCTTATTGAAGACCAACTTTATAAAGGGTCCCTTTAGAAGAATTGACTAACGGATTTTGAATGAAAAAAAAAAAAACATTACCTTATGGTATCAAAATTAAGCTAGTTGATGTATAAATTGCATGTTCTAATGTGTACATTTTAATTAGCATAGTACGTGTAATAATACTTTAGTTTTAAGTTAAAGCCGTTATAATCTAATACTATCATCATCAATTTTTTATTGGAATAGATAGAGTTAGAATTTTTCAATCTCAAGTTGTAATATAGTTGGTAAAAAAACAAATTAATTTTAAATTGATTACATTATATTTTTTCAATTGAGGAGAAGATAATCAAACCTTATTTATCCATTCGGAGACTTGTATTTATGCCATTGGGCTATAAGGCTTTTAATATATTGATTACATTAAAATAAAATTATTTAGTTTTACTAATTGTTCTTGATAGTTTTTAAAATTGCATCAACATCCCCACTTGTTAGAGTTGTAAAGATTCTTCCGCACCATACTTTTTGCATGTGTGAATTGCCATATATCAAAAGCTCTCATGTGAGATCACATTTAACATAATTTAAGAAAGAAAATAACACTAGAAAAAAAAGAAATAAAAAATTGAAATAAGAATATAAGGCAAGAGAAAAGTTTAAAAAATTATGAAAATAATGAAAAAGAAACTACAGTTGTACAAATATGAAAATAGTGAAAAGAAAAGAAAGTTGTGAAGAAATTGGGTCTCCCATAACCTTAGTTTAGACTTAGGGAAGGGTCGGGTTTAACCAGTGAACTAAACACCCGGATCGAAACCAACTTGAACCTATAAGCCACGGGTTTGAATCGTAACTTGATTTGTCGAGCTTGACGAGTCGATGTAGTTCAAAGTATTTAACTCACCAAACCAGCGATTCACCAGTTTCAACACGAAAATTAAAAAACAAAAAAATACAAGTTTGAATAGATTAAATTTAAGTGTTTGCGCTAATTGAAATATATATCGTTACTTATATTTATAAGTTGATATAGAGATTGAATAATACATTTAAATTTATAAGAAAAAAAATTATTAAAACCCATATATTTTAATGTTAGTAAAAGTAGATAGTTATGGTATAAAATATATTACTTTAACTATCAAAAGAGTTTGGAGTATAAGATAAAACAAATTTTACATAATCTTGCCTAACTTTTAAAATAGTACTATTTTTATAAATTAATATATTTTAATGATTTATAAAAATACAAATGTATTTATAATTAATACCAATAAAAGTTAAAAGAAATATATTTATATTAAATATAAAATGGTAAGTGTATTATATATGTTAGATAAATGTTGTTCTCTTTACAATACTAGTCAACTCTTATATAGATTGTATTGTTTTTTAAAGTTTCTTTTGAAATAATAAAAAATCACGTAAGAATTGCTCATTATAAGTCTATTCACACATTGATTATATTGGCAAACATTTATTGAAATATTGGCTATAAAAAGAATTTTTTTCACTCAAATCACTAATTATAGGCATACAGTAATAATTATATATTGTTGAAAGTATAAATTATTAATCTCATGTCCAGCAATTAATATAGTGAAATAATCAAAAATTTAAATTCTTGTAATGTATTAATGATTTGTTTTTACAAATTAAAAATAAACATAAAAAATATTTTTTCCAAAATAAAAACCGAAAAAAAAAAATTAA
Organism: Lumnitzera littorea; assembly: GCA_024138015.1. Classification (NCBI taxonomy): domain Eukaryota; kingdom Viridiplantae; phylum Streptophyta; class Magnoliopsida; order Myrtales; family Combretaceae; genus Lumnitzera; species Lumnitzera littorea. The sequence continues at coordinate 102,850,497 of JAMXBB010000007.1, forward strand.
CCAATTCACAGGTAAAGATCTAATTCGTTAAACTGTTGGATCAAGTAAACTGATCTGAAACCAACCTAAACCAGGCCGATCTCTATTCAAGGAGAACTAAGCCCTTAACCCAGCCCTAAGTGTACCTTAGCCTTCATGCTTGTAACTTATACTTGAGCATCGAGCTGAATTGATCCTGAATCGTTGTTTTACGAGTTGGTAACACGATAAATCATAATTGGCCTATAAGCTGATGGTTTAAGTGCCAGTTCGAGGTTTTTAAACTATTTTTTTCTTAATATTTAATTTTTTAAATATATTAATACTTTTTAATAATGTGATCTTTTTGCTCTCTTTTTTTTTAAAAGTTACTAATTCATTAATAATTTTTAATTTTTTTACTAATTTTAGACTTAATGCGATTTTAAATTTTTTATTTTTTTTCTCATATTCAAATTCTTAATATTTAATAAGTTTTACAAAAATGACTTATATTAACTAAAATTAAATTTTCTGTTTATCCTTAACACATAATTAATTTATAATTAGTTATTTATCAATAGTTTGATGATATTATTTTAAAAAAAATTATCTTTCGCCATTATTAATAAAGTAACTTTGATATGTAATGATTTATTAGATATTATCAAATTATTTTTTTCGACTTAATAGTTTCTCTTTTCTTTTTCTCTCTCTTTTTTTTAAAGGGGTGAATCGCTTAGGCCTACCCATTGGAGCGAATTAACCCGATGGTTCAGACGGTTCCACCCAAGCAAATGGCTTGGGCTCTTAAAACCCTGCGGTTCGACCCAACTATTATTAAACCGAATCAATTCACAATTCAAAACCGGTCCTTATTTAGATATATTGTAACCGCCCTAATCCTCTCTCTTGTGCATTTCTTTTTCTTTTCCGAGACATATAAGACGAGAAGTCATTATCAAAGATAAGCTCATCATCCTTCTTTTACTCACGTGCACACATTCAGGACATCAAGTTCTCTTGTTTCCATTCCATACCTCTCCCTACCATTTTTGTACAGGTATCATTAAATCAAACGTGATTGACTAACTACTATAATTGTCCATACAAAATATAAATGGGGCAAAAATGAAATCGATCAACACATTCATTGTAATATGATTTTTGGGTGATGTGTTTTGCTCTGCATTTGGTGTAATCATGGGCTCATCATTGCTATAGAGGTTTACATGATTTCATTGAATATGGCAATATTGGACAATCATGCCTCGTAATTGTTTTCCTCATTGGCTAACTCCTTTTAAAATGCTGTACGCCTGTGAATTTTGTTCCATATGTATGCTATTCTTCGATTCTCGGTCTACTTTTTTATGTAATTATTGCACCTATAATATATTATGTATGTATTTTCCAGCTCCTCGCATTTTCTTATATAAATACATTAACTTACACATAAAATAATTAATATGAAGTCGATGCAAAAGCATATGAATAATATACAAGCCACTGAAGCGCAATATTTCATTCTTTATTAAAATTTTTTATGCATTTGATATCTTGTGCGTGCACTTATCATTGTTAATAAATTTTTATAATAAAATCACAATAAAATATGCATAAGTTTAGTTTTTAATTCAATAATGTGTAACTTTACATGTTATCATAACCCAAAACTCTAAACCTAATAAGCTTAAATCATAATGAGAAATAGAAAACTGATTAAGGATTAATCAATATGATAGATTTAAGTTATTAACTGATGAGTAAATGCTAAAGACAATGAGCTTATAGAATGAAGTGATTAAAAAACATAAATTAGAACAATAAAAAATTTAAAATGGATTTAGGATCAAATTTAGGTAAAAGAGATAGATTTTTGGAGAAAAGATAAACGATAACATTATTATGGCTAGTGATAAAACCATTTTATGTAAAAGTTTAAGTTTGTAAATACGACGCGAACTATATTTATTATATAATTCGCTCTCTCACTTGTGGACCGGATTATTGATTAAGACTTAATAAGTGGACAATTTAATTAAATTGGGGATGATTGACAATGCAAGGGTTTGAATCCAAAACTTTTACTCCGATACCATATTATGACTAGTACCATAATTATTTTATCTAAAAGCTTAAGTTTATAGATATGATATGAATTATATTTATTATATAATAAATATGACATAGAACTTGGCAAGCTCAAATTTAAGCATAAGCTTGTTGACCTAATTACTAGGAAAGTATAGGGAACAATTGAGTGGCTTGTCCAGTTGACCTCAACATTCCAAGGTCTATTATATAACTTGTAAAAACACCTTAATTTGTTGGTTGTGCATACAAGCTTCAAATTTTAATCTAATTATAATGGCTAGCTATTGATTTTGAATTTTTATTGTTTGTACATGTAAAAGAAAATACCTTTGCAAAAACCTTAGAACAACTATGTACCCTACACTTTCAAAGCCAACTTTAGAGGTCTAGTACATACTTTTAAAACTGATGCTGAGGACCTACTCTATACCTTCAAAATCGACTCAAGAGATCTAATAATTCACAATTTTAAAACAGGCTTTAAGAAGTATTATGAATCAACACTTTTAAAATGAACTCTAATTGGCATTATAAATTGACATATCTAAAATTGACTTTGAGAAGTGCTAATGGATATAGATAAAAATTATTAAAGCCAAATATAGGCAGCATCATTGGGAGGGAAGAAGCAACCAAGGAACCTACTTGTAACAAACGATTGAACAGGAAGTTGAGCAGTTAGATAACTTTTCTATGGTTAGAATAAGAAATGAAAAAAACCCAAACTTTTAGCCGAAAAAGTAGACTAGGAACAATGTCCTAAGACGATCCTTAAATGGACCGTTGCTTCAAAGTGTCAATAACCTTTGGTGTCTTAGGCAAGGCAAATTGATGTTAATGGTAATTAGGATGAATACACGACGTCTCGAACTACTAAACTTCCTAATCACCCTATTTTGAATCCTTCAATTCCATAGCCCCCCAGAGTTCCAATTTGGAGATACGAAGCAAATGGCCAGTACTCTATAAAATATGCATATGAGATCCTACGCATGGAAGACAAGAAAGTAGGGATGAAAGAAAAAGGGATTAGATATGGAAGTCGTTTGCCATGTCGAGGATTTAGTTCTTTTATTTGGATAGTACTACACGATGGCTTGGAGTTGTTAGCCATGAAACGATTAGGTTTGTCGTAGATGAAATTTAGAGAATGGAAAAATAGCTCATACCCAAAGGACTGCACAATGTAAGTACCTTTTAGGCCAGATACAGCAGTGACTTGTCATATTAAAGTTCTTTCCAAAAAAAGAAAAACCTTTAGAAATATAGATAGAAGAATAATTCAATTTATGGAAAACCGAAAAGAATTTGTGCCAAAGACCTTAGAGTTGCTCATTCCCATTCCTTTATGGGGTCTGTGAAAACAGACAAATATGTTTGTTTTAGTAAGGAAGTGCATAATATAGATAACTAGCTTTATAATAGAAACAGACTTTAGCGAATCAAGCAACTGCATTTCTCAAACATGCAAAATAATAACTTAACATTATAATTGTATACAAGGACATGATCCAAAGGTTTGATCATGTAAAGATTTTTAAGGAAGCAAATGCTACTGCTGACACGATTGCTAAGCGAGTAACGGAGCGGAGGAGAATGTTTTCGTGCTTTTAGTCGGTTAGTGGAAAGGAAATCCGGATATTTTATTTACATTAGATAAGATTCCTCTCTCTTAGTCTTGGTGGTGAGAGTGTGAACTAAGGCTATAATTGAGTAGAGTTAGAATCAATATAGTTTTGAGTAAGAGCTCAAAATTGATTTAAAAAGTCGAAACTCGAGCTCCACTTTAATTCGCTGTTGAATTTTAAATCTTAAGTTCAAACTCGACATGAAGATAGATTTAACAATTTCTAATTTGACTTGATCAACTCAATTAAATTTGGTTTTTTATAAATTTTTCCTAAATAATTTTGTATTTATCTATATTTGAAAAAATAAAAAATTAAATGAAGCTCGATAAGGTTTATAAACCTAAAAAGTTTAGTATTTTAATGTTCAAACTAAACTTGACTTAATTTATTACTAAAATGGTTTGAGTTGAAGCTCGAACTCAAGCTTAACTCGATTGTTATTTAACCGAATTTAAGTAAAATTTAAATTAAGTTCGAATGATTTATAGATCAATTTTGATTCATTTATATCCTTTTAACTTCAACCATGCAGTTTTCAAATGACATTATTTATTCATACGAATGCTATAAGCTATTCACCCAAAAATATATAAATGTATGTATGTATATTATATTATAGATATTCTAAAGAAAAATTTAGAATGTTTCGACTTTTCAGAAGCGTATCTCGCCCTTGACTTTTCCTGCTGCACGCGACAAAAAGAAAACCAGGGCCACTTCGCGCTCTTTCTTGTATTACGTCTCTCTCTCTCTCCATTTGAGTGTGTGCGTGTGTGTGAGAAATGGGACACCATCAATTGCAGCAAAATTGGGGTATGAAACACCCCCTTACTTTCTGCAAACCCACAATGCCCAAAACTCATACACTCCTTCCTCATCCTAACCCATCTTCCAGACCCTATTCAGCTTCTTCCCTTGTCCCACTCTTTACGCTTTCCACTTCGCTCCATTTCACCCCACATAACAACTTCCCGCTTCCTCATCATTATCTCTCTTCGGCTTCTCGGTCTCCTTTTGTATGCCGAATGAAAGGCCCAGGTACTTTCTTCTTTTTCTATTTCTATCACTCTACGATCTCTGTATCAAGACTTTTCACAAACATTTGGCCTGCCATTTCACGGATTTTAAAATACGGAAACACGCTATCATCTCTAAAAGGCTTAAAAGGATGCTTTGTATGGGGAACTAATCTTGCAACTCACTAAAGACTGCTTTCTTAGTGGCCGCTGGGGAGATGAAAGCACAGTTTAAGATAAGGGATCAAAGTGCAATCTCCTTTTCAGTTCACTCCATTGATAAAGTAATTTTGATGGAAGTAGATCGTGTTGTAGGAGTAAAGACAAAATATAAATGCTCATACCTCCTGATTTCTTAGATTCCTAATAATTAGTGAGATAGAAGAACTAAATTTATAGAAATTGGAAGCTGCAAGCTCATGTTTTCTATTTAGAGCTCATAACATGTGATCAAGCTTTTGCTGCGTTGATGTGTATATTGGATTCTCTCGAGTAAGGAATAGACAAAACAAGGCCTGAATGGTTTTACTTCATGAGGAAAATGGATTGGCTTGGCCTAAAGATTTAGGATGTGGCTGGCAAAGATCAGGTCCATTCATTAATCACTCGTGACATGGAAACAATAATGCTTGTTCTGAATTTGTGGACTATAGGAGTGCATGTGAAAATGTACCATTTGTTTTCTTAGATAGGATAACGCAGCTGGAGCTTGAGAAGTCGGAGCATAAACCATTGAGGCGTGTTAGTGGGATATTTTGGATCATACTGCTTAATCTTGGGATATATGTTGCAGATCACTTGTTTCAGGTACTTGAATACATAGAATTGATGTTTCATTATGGACAAAGAAAATCATATGATAGCTTTCAGTGTTTTCCCCCCTTAGGTGAGACTAATATATATATTGTTTTTTGCTTGACAAGAATGAGAATATGATGATGCACATGGATTCCTTACCCACACAATACATTTAAAAAGAATGTCAAAATGAAGAGAATTTTGGCAGCTGATGAAATCTATACAACACTACCAATCAAATCTAATGCTGTAACCCATTATGATGATGCACCTTTTTCACAGTCCTGCTAATGATACACCAAAACTAGATATTCCTTACAACTTGGGGACTAAGTATCCGTTGACTGGATTCCTAGAATATCAAGGAAAAATAATTTAAAAAATAAAAAAGGAAGGAAAAAAAAAAATTATCCATTCCAGTGTTGCTGTCTCAATTGAATCCACATGACTTTGAAATCTATAGGATTGCACATCCTTGAATATTTTAAGTGTCTAATCACGATGCATCCGTGACCACGTCCTATGCTATTTCATTCCTCAAATGTATCATTTTAGTGGAGCATCTGGATGTTGTCTCATTTACATGAGAATTCTTATTTGTTTTGGGGAGATTCATCTATGAAAGTACGTAGTTTGTAGGCTATAATTATCCTTTGGATTGTACTCTTTGGTGCTACTTAAGGGTTAAGATTTTCTGATCTGTTGAAATAGCTTGTGTTTGTCCATGTTATGTTTAGGTCTGGAGCATTAAAAGTCTATATCTGTATCACAATCGACCTGCTTGGTACCAGTTTATAACAGCAACATTCTGCCATGTTGATTGGTAAGGCTGTTGGGTGATGCTTGAAAGCGCAGTACAAGTTTCTCTGAAGAAAAGGATCTTAGACAGTTGTCACTTCATGATATCTTTTTGTCTGACATAACAATTGGCATTCTCCTCCAGGAACCATCTTTCCAGCAACCTTTTCTTCTTGTACATCTTTGGTGAGATTTTGAGATGTCATCTGCTCAATTTTTTGCTGAATAGCTGCCAGATTTTGATTACTAATTGTACAGTTTCTGCAAGCAGGTAAACTCGTCGAAGAGGAAGAAGGAAATTTGGCATTATGGTTTTTATATATTCTTACTGGTGCTGGGGCAAACCTAGTTTCATGGCTTGTTCTTCCAAGAAATTCAGTATCTGCTGGGGCCTCTGGTGCCGTTTTTGGATTATTCGCCATTAGTGTCCTTGTAAAGGTATCTAGCATGCCCTGGTTTTCATGATTGCTAGTTTTTTTCTTAAAGAGGATTTTGACTGTTACTCTTATGATTGAAGATGTCATGGGACTGGAGGAAAATCCTTGAGGTTCTCATATTGGGACAATTTGTAATAAAAAGAGTGAGGGTTCCCTTTCACTGATTTTGCATCGCATGGAGTTAGTTTGTAGCACAATTCTTTCTAATAGAATATGATGTTTTTATGGCCATGCCAGGTGATGGAAGCTGCACAAGCATCAACAGGAATGTCGGCATCTTTTGCTGGAAATTACTCTCTTCAGAGTATCAATCACATTGCACATCTTTCTGGGGCTCTCATTGGAGTACTTCTTGTATGGCTTCTGAGCAAAATCCCTTCAGATAAAGACACCACTCGGTATACGAAATTATGAATAGAGTATATTTGTGTTGTATATCAACGTTTTCATTCCATTACTTGGCTTTAATGTTAAACTGTGATCCCTAGAGACTGTCTTTTGGTAAGTATATATAGCAAACATTCGCTACGTCAGAAGGTATTGTAAAATGCCTAACGTCCATGATCATAAATAACTGGCGGAGTGAGCCACTTTTCACGTTGCTAGCAGTAAGTTCTGACTTAGTATAGTAATTCATTTATCGTATTAAGTTCTTGTACACAAGCATGGAACAATGTAGCATGGCTCTGCTGATTGCTTCTTGTTCTCATGATCTGCTTTTCTTGAGCAATTCATTCAACTTTCATCACATGTCGACAAGATTTGCCCCAGTGTAGCTGTTTCCTTCTCTCTTCTCTCCGTCTCTTCCTGCAATCTTCGGACGTTGAAGTCCCCCTTAAGTTTATTGCAGCTTACACAATTCATTTAACTAGGACATGTTTACATATTTCCTATTTCAAACCTTGAATACTTCTTTTCCTTTTTTTTTTTAAACGGAGCCCTTAATGTTCTCCAATTTTTTTTTTTTAAAATGAAAGGATTTTCATCGAGTCTATTAAATATTCTATCCACCCTTCATATATGTCCTTCTGGGTGATACAACGTAAACACTGTTCCACTTGATCATAATTCAAGTTTTTCCTTATCCTGGTAAAATATAGAACAGGCAGAAGAGAGAGAGGATCATCGAATGCAGTTCTTCATCATTTTCAACAATTGTCCTCAATTAACGATACCTATTAGTAGATGATATCTGAATTTCTAAATTACAATTTTTTTAAAGATAAAATGTATAAATGAATAAAGCTTTATGCTAATACAAGGGTCACAAATATAGTATAATCTTAACTTAGAGAAGTCTACTCAAATGACTACCAATGCTGGGGACTATCCTAAATCATCATCCTTTGCAACAAATAGATGCTGTGGAAAAGGTCAAGCTCCTATAATAAGTGATGCTAGCAGTTACGCCTTGTTTAAGTTACCTCGAAATGGTATGAGATTAAACCCCCGCAAATAAGCCAAACTCGCAAAATAAGAGCAAAAACACCAATCTACTGTGTGGCTCAGCAAGGGGTTGCATGCTACTCAAACTCTTCTCCTCGATGCAACAAAAAACACCAAATGCATGCCTCTTCTTGGTGCAATGATAGTGGTGATGAAAACGTGTAGGAAGTCCTTTCACGTGCCATGCTCTAGTGGATCAATCCACAGACCATAATCTGGAACAGTTAATCACCCAACCATTCATTCAACCAATTGCATTTAAGATATGAACATGGCCCAAGGTTGAGGAAAACATTCCTCTCTGATCTTTAAATTGCAATTCATCATCTAGCCCATTAAGGCAGAGAGAAATAGCGCATGCATTCCTGTTTTGATTTTAAAGATGTTGGATAACAATACAACAAAGATTGTGAGAGCATGAAAATGAACCTAACAATTTAGCTATGAGCATAATTTTCATGAATTTCTTTCTCCACGTCTTCCATTCATATATGACCTAAACAAGGTTAGACTGAATCAAGACCAAAAAAAAAAAAAAAAATCCATATTTCTTACAAGAAAAGTTCAAGGATGCATCAGAGCTGCAGGATATATACGATATTATCCCTGTCGTTGCAAAATGAGATGATGAGCAATCTAAACTGTACAACCATCTTTAGATGTGTAAATAGCTCAGACCCTTGCCAATGCCTAAGCCCTTCGTGCTGCAGAAGCAACAAAATGTTCATGGAAATAGATTTATGTGACATATGAAGTAGTTGTTTGTGGTGAAAGCGGCAGTGCATAACGCTTACGTTGCAACTTAGGTTTTACAATATCTATACCCTGTGGATGCTGCATTACATGTATATGGAATACACAAGAAATATAGAGAATGACTACATCGAAGAAAAGGAAAATTCATTTGGCAAAAGAATTGCTCAAGCTCTTTGGGAGGTGTGCTTTGGCATGAGAACCACATCTATTTCTATTATATCCTCCCCAATCAAAGTACGCACACAGACAATGAATAAGGAGAAACGTTGACAGCTACAAAAGAGGCTTTAAAAGAAAACTTTCTGACCCAAGGGAATTACATTGGTCAGTCAGATAACCTGTCCATTCTATCTGTTCCCCTATATAAGTGGCTAGAAACATAGTAGAAAATTGAATCAATGAAGTCCTATTTTATCTGGAACATCACACCTTGAAACCTCATGATTTCCATGTAGTTCAAAGCATCCATGAATCAACCCCCCAATTAAAAGAGCTATCAATATGTCCCACTAACTACAGAATCCCGGGATAGCGCATGCCAATCAGTAAAACCTTTTTGCATCTAGAGTTGCAAAAAACAAGGATCTTCAGCTTTCACGATCTCCATGGCATTAAGATTTTGCATCTCGAGAGAATTTCATTACTCGATTCAGTAATTTCATTGTGTAGTTCAAAGCATCCATGAATCGATCACCCAATTTAAAAGGGCTATCGATATGTCCCACTAACTAGGGAATCCAGTGATAGTGCATGCTGATTAGCAAATCCTGTTGCATAGCATTGCAAAAAACAAGTATCTTCACCTTTCATGATCTCCATGACATTAAGATTTTGCATCTCAAAAGGATTAGGGAAAGCCCACCACTGAGAGCAATCTCCTTAATAGAAGCCAGCTAATTTCATTTCATTCACCAGCAGATCCACTTTGTCAGATAATCTAGCTCTTTGATATCCAGAAACCAACAAATCATAGGTTGATCTCCTAAAATGATAAAAACCTTTGATGTGTTTAAGAAATGTGTCAAGCCTGTCATAAGCTTCCTGCCTAAAGTATGAACATATAATCTTTTCTAAATCATCAGGGGATTTAAATGAAATCCCTCCTTTCAGCATTCTCCCAACAGCATATTCTACATCATTCAGTCTATCTACCATGGCATACATCCTTATGATCCCACTATGTACGTGTGCCAAAATATCTAGGGTTTGATTAGACTTCGATAACATTTCCAGTAATTCCTCCATTTCTTCTACTCTACCAACTACAGAATATACTTTCACCATGCTCTTAGCCACCTTCTCTGTAATGTCCCAGTGGCCATCTAGTATTATTTTCAAAAACTCTTTGACTTTATTCAAATTCTTCTGGGTGCACTGTGCTTCAAGCATATTTTCCAATATACCATGGTTAGGTCTCAGGCCTGATGATACCATTTCTTCATAATATCGATCAGCTTGCTCAAAGTTATGAGATCTAAGACAACCACATATCAGAGATTCATAGGTACAATGATCAGCAGAGAATCCATTAGACCTCTTGGTCAAGTACCAAGCCTGCATGGAATCAAAATTTCCTGACATTGCAAAAGCATGTATAAAAGCATCAAATGTGTCGGTGTTGCATTTGTATCCCTCTGAGTTTTGCATTATCTCATATAAACTCAGGGCTGTCATAATATTGCCAGAAAGAAGGCAAGACTTTACAAGAGAATTGAATACAGAAGTGGTGGGCTTGATTCCATTGGCCTCCATGGAAACAAAGACGTGCAATGAAAGAGATAAATTACGAATCTTTCCGCAAATAGATATCAATTCAGAGTAAGAATTACAATCTGCCACATTCTGCTCTAACATGTGCTCTAACTTCCACTCAACAGCCTGAAAAGGACCATAAGAAAAAACAAGGATAACACTGCTCAAAAAAGGGAAAAGAAGAAGAAGAAGGAGGAGGAGGAGGAGAAGAAGAATGAAGAAACTGTAACTAATTCTATATTATTAAGCAAGGAGCAGTTTTGGTGTAACACACAACACACCAAATTAAGACATTCCCCTAACTTGAAAATAAGTATACAAAAGGTAGTTATGCATAGACCAATCATATTGAATTTTGAAAGTTTCTATATATTTTAATATTTTAAAATTTGAAAAAGAGAAAAAAAAAAATTATTTTGAAGTAATGAGAAATTAAATAAATAACATTTTTTATATGATTATTTTATATGCATCACCTCTATTAGATCATAAAGGCCAATTAGATAAACTGAATTTCACCTTATTGTCTTTGAAAAGCCATACTTACACCCTTCTATTTTTAGCCAGTCTCCCTAAAAGAAAATAAGTCAACGAAAGGTAGTTATACTTGAATCTTAATTTGATTTTTGGAAGTTTTTATATAATTTCATAATCCAAAATTTGAGAAAAGAAAACATTATTTTTAAATAGAGAGAAACTAACGTATAACATTCTTTTATATTATTATTTTATACTTTAGGCACCCGTATTGCAGGTGCATCACTTCTAGCAAATCATAAAGGCCAAAAGAAAAATAATCTGAATTCAGCAACTGGCTCCTCTAGGACCCCATTCACGTATTTCTATTATTGCTTAGGAATTTTATCTATCTTGGTTTAGCTAATGGTCATATGAAGTAGTTGGATGGTGCTTCATTAGGGTATTCATATACAGTATGAGCAACATGCAGGGTCCATAGGTAACTTCCCATATGCAAAAGTTTTGACAGCAAATAAACTGTTTAAACGAAAAACCAAACCAACATAAAATCTCAGTCAGATCAGAAGAAGGGGTCAATAGTGGAAAATCCAATGCAACTTGAACGTTCACACATCCATCGATCTCTAATGTAGAAAAGGCTCAACCTTGCATGAAATGACGTGAATATTTTATTCAGAACAACCCTGTTTTTCACTTTTCAATCTCTGCATCAGCAGGAAATAGTTGATGGAGAACTATCTAGTCCACAAAACATATCCAAATATCTACGGCCCATTTAAAGATCTCAAGTTTGTATACTTGGGAGTTGGTATCGGAAGTCTAAGTGAAAAAGGGAATTCTGTTTCACACCGAGGGTGAGAGGAAGGTCAAGGAGTGGGGTGCTCCTTATTAATAATAATGTCAGTAGCAAAAGTTATGAGTAAGTAGTAGGGGCAGGTAGTGAAAGTATGAATGTTAAAAGGGGAAATTAGCAATTGAAGGAGAAGTTATTATTATGGAGGGAAAAGCGGTTAGAAGCATAGAAATGCAGAAAAAGAGAAGTGAAAATATTCAGACATTTGATTACTTAAAGCCTCGAGCAAAGGAGCAATTTGTTCTGGTAAGTTCCACTAACTTTGAAATTTCTCTTTTCAAATGGAATCGAACCCTCTCCAAAATCCTTCACTCTATCAATTATTTTTCTATTCCACAATTTGTATACATCTATTGATTTGACCTGGTTTGAACAATGGACTCCTCACCAGGATCCTTCATAAAATGGCTATGACCTCTTGCTGTCCTGCATCTAAAGGATGCACTGAAACTAGTCATCAACATTTAGCTTTTCAACCATACTGAGGCCAGCAAGGTTTTCAACGCCACCATCATTGTACTATCACACAAAATAAATCAGTGATGAAAAACATTCATCAGGCTATACAATAATCCTATGCATGAATTACATAACAATAGGTAACTAGACATAGAGCCGGAAATCAAAAAGTAATGAAGTTACCAATCATCAGTCATTACTCCATCCCTCCACAATAGTTTCAATTTTCAAACTTTAGTTTTTAAGAAAAAGTAAATTTTGTTTGTACATGCCTTTAATTCTCCCATCTCTTAATACCATTAAAGAAAATTCCACTCACTTTTAAAAATCATTACCCTTACCTCTACCATTTGACAGCTAACTACATGGCTACACTTCAGTACAGTATAGCTCATCTAAACAAGGGCAAAAACCTGAATCGTTAGAGCTATGATAAATATTATCATGAGAATTCAGTATGAAATTGAAGAGCAGAAGGTCCTTGAGGTGTTAAGCCATGTTATGCAGGACCTGGTCAGTGCAACAAGGTACAAAAAATAGGCATGATCAATATGCATACAAATCAAAATACAGCATTACACATGCTACCCTGACACTCCTTATATAGGTTTATCTGAAGAAAAAAATTCAGAAGGCCTCGCTGTCTAAGCATAAAAGGCAGAGCATTAACTGACGCCAATAAGATGCGTCCTGATCATACCATGTAATATTATCTTAGGCAGATGTTAGATATGATGATTGCCCTTAAAACTACTAGTCATAGCCTTACCGATGACCAACGAGTTCAGGCTGCCATTACAGTATCACAAGGGGGGCATATAAAGGCGAACCTTGCTCATGATCAGAACATTTTAGTAGTCATTGTAAGTTAGAGTAAGTCAGCCCTAACAGCCTCTAAGCCACTTCATGACCATACTAACCCTTCCGAATTAAGTAAGGATGCTCGTAACAATAAGAAGCGGAATTTCTCATTGTTATTATCAATTCAGTTTCTGTCAACCCCTCAAACGACAAATTGCACCAAGCCCACCTATGCATAATCGAAAAACACAATTACTCCTAAAGTTCGAATTTTGTTTTTTCCCATTTTTATTCTATCCCAGCAAACATATAAAAGGGGAATATTTAATCGCGAAAAATGAAGAACAATAAAAACACTGCAGACGTATTAGTGCTTACTAGCTGAGCCTTGTGAGGAGACGAAGCATTGAGATGAAGCACAAAAGATTCGAAGGGCATGTTAGACGAAAGCTTAGAATCGAGTGTAGCTTTAACCTGTGAAACAGGTGCGGCAAGTAGTTTTGACAGTAATGGATTATAAGAAGATGAGGAGGAGGGTGTGTGGGAATAGTAATGTTTAGGAGAAATCATGAGGGATTTATGGGTCAGAAAGAGTCTAGCCGTTGAGAGTGCAGCACGCATAAACGCCATAATTACGGAGAGAGCGGAGACTGGAGTGGATGATGAGGAAGTTGATGGGGATACTAATGGGAAGATGATTTTGGTGCTCTGGCAGTTGCCTAGCCGCTAGCCAGGTTGAATTGGGTGCTGTGGGCGGTTGGGTTGGTGGGTGCCATATGGATTGTGAAACGTCTTATATAAAAGGCAATTATAAATAAATTTCTTAGCCAATCATTTTATAATCCGGCAGCATACACACTGATACGTTCAAATCTTCCTTCGTTGTCATAAAAGAAATGAGTGTCTTAAGAATAATCGTTGTACCTTTTTTCTTTTATTAATATCATCATGTCCGAATGGTAAAATTCGAAACAATTTTATCGAATAAATTAATCTAAAATAGAAATTAATCTCACAGTTATTATTATAGATTTAGTTTATACAAGACATACATAATTTAACCAATTTAAAGTATTCAACAAAGTATTTGTTATAAGTAGAATCTATAATATTTCTTTTAAAATATTTACGAGAGCACTTGTAATATATCACTTTAGTACTTTTATATTTACATAACGATATTTATATCGAAATAGTATATTTATAAAAAATAATTTCCAAAAGTCACAAGTTATAATATATATATTCACAGACTTTACTAAAAAACTAGCCATTGCCTAAAGAGATCAATTAGTTTTCTCAAAATATCAAAACTTCAAAAGTATTCCAATTTCATCAGCTTTAGGTTTTCACTCCCTGTCCAATCCTTCTCATACTAACTTATGATTAGTTATATCGCTACATCTTTACTATTTAGTTGATACTTATAACAGAATTTATAAAAATATAAGTATAACTAGCTCAATAAGTAAAATGGAAACTAAAGAGTATAATACAAACACAGATAGGGATATTAATTAATGAAATGTAATACAGTTAATTAATCATATGAAATATCACATAATATTATTTGATTCATTGTGATATTAAAGAAATTTCATCAACTTTAGCCCGAATTGAAGAGTTTCAACGCGACTCAAATTAAACCAAACCCAAGCTTATATAATGAAGAAGACCCCCTCCTTAGACCGTCTTCGAACCACAACCCCCAACTTTACTACGATCTCCTCTCTTGTTACTTAGTTCAACTAAAGGTAGGAAAAGGATCATTACTACCATCCTCATCGAAGGAGTCGGTATTTGGTCTAATACATCTAATCGTTTTCCTAATGAGTTGTTATGCATATCCAATTAAATTTGCTATCAAATTTCTATTATTTTCCATTTAAGGGTAACAAAGTAAGTTCAACCAACCAATAATATAAAATCAAGCAAAGCAGTACACCAATGAGTTCAACTCTTATTATTAAACAAATTATCAACCATACATACAGTATGCACACAAACAACTAAATTATAATCACAAACAATATATTCTTAAGCTTCTAGATACTTTAATAGAGTATCTCAACAAGCTATGAAACTACGATTCCAACTTGCCTGAACAGAACGTCACGTACTCCTATACATTGCGTTTGTGATTTTTGTTAATAATCCCTAGAAAGTAATACACAACTTTAGTTTTAAACCTACATATGAAATAAAAAAGCTTATTTTCATTATTAAGTATGTTTACATTCTAATATAAGTAAATTCTTAGTTATTTGTTAAGTTTTAGTTAAGAGTATTAGGTTCTAACTCAGTTTTTAACTAATGTTATAACTCAATTTCTAACTAAGGTTCTAACTTACTATCCTAAATTAGGTTTTTACTTAAAAAGTTATTGATTTACTTACATTATGACTTCAAAATAGTTATAAAGTTCTGGTGTAAATTATTTTCTAACCCAAAGCACATTTTTAGTATAATCAAATTATTCATTACCAAAGTGCATTGTAACCTATTTTGTGGCATAGTTTCTAACCTTGGTGCTATTATTACATTCCACTCTTTAACATACACTCTAACTTACCCTCCATTGTTAGAGCTTTAAACCTTGCAACATCAGTAAATATCAACCAAAAACCTCAATTATATACACCATGTCCAATTATACCAACTACTAATTTACATTTATATGGTAACTTAGAGATTTGCTCCTAACTCACAAAATACCCAATCTTTACTTAAAAACCATCATTCCTTAACTCATAATATACTTCATCTAGTTGCTACAGGTGAATAATTATAGGTCATATTATAGTTTTACAAAGAATTGATCTAACTCCTTTGCGAATCAACCCGTTCGACGCACTGTTTTTACAAAATTGTAATTTTCCTTAAAATTCGATGACTTAATATTTACAATCTAACCATACATCATCAAAAGCAAAAAAATTACCGATGACCAACAAGTTGAAGCTACCATTATGGTATCACAAGTGGGGTCATATAAAAGTAAACCTGGCTCATGATTAGAACATTTAAGTAGTCATTGTAAGTTAGCCCTAACAACCTCAAGTCACTTCATGACCATACTATCCCTTCCTAATTGAGTAAGGATGTTTGTAACAATAAGAAGCAGAATTTCTCATTGTTATTATCAATTTAGTTTCTATCAAGCCCTCAAACGACAAATTGCACCAAGCCCACTTATGCATAATCGAAAAACACAATTACTCCTAAAGTTCGATTTTTTTTTTCCCATTTTTGTTCTATCCCAGCAAACATATAAAAGGAGAATATTTTATCACAAAAAATGAAGAACAATAAAAATACTATAGAAGTATTAGAGCTTGCTAACTGAGCCTTGTGATGAGATAAAGCATTAAGATGAAGCACAAAAGATTCGAAGGGCATGTTAGACGAAAGCTTAGAATCGAGTGTAGCTTTGACTTGTGAAATAAGTGTGGAAAGTAGTTTTGACAATAATAGATTAGAAGAAGATGAGAAGGAGGGTGTGTAGGAATAGTAATGTTTAGGAGAAATCGTGAGGGATTTATGGGTCAGAAAGAGTCTAGCCGTTGAGAGTGAGCACGCATAAACGCCATAATTATGGAGAGAGTGAAGACTGGAGTGGATGATGAGGAAGTCGATGGGGGATACTGATGGAAAGATAATTTTGGTCATAAATGCCATAATATGACCTATAATTATTCAAATCCTAATATGAAATTAATCACATTAAGCTCAAATATCCTAATATCAAACTAAGTCTTAATTCAGCATTCTAACCCATTCAGTATACTCTAATCGTAATTAGTGTACTGAATTTATTCTCAATGTGAGAAAATATTATCTAAAATTAATTTTTGTACCAGATTTAATATGTACTAATATTATTATCATATTATCCAATTTAACCAATTATTTTACATTTATTAAAATTTCAATTTCACATATTACTAAATTACTACATAATTCTCATATTAATTACAATTAACACTCTAAATGTTAGGATTATATTTATACATTAGAGATTAACATCTTTAAATATCTAATTACCTTTTAAATCAGTAATTAATTATTTAATTACTTAATTAGTCCAAAATTACTCATTTTTCTCATCATTTTAGGATTAAAAATTTACTTAAAAAATTTGAAAATTAATTTTAAAAAAATAGCTTCATAACACTGTTCTATATTATTTAATTATTCAACAGAAAAAAATGAGCTTCAAACTATATTCCTAAGCTTATTTATTTGTAATTCTAAACATGTTTGGTTTTGTTCAATTTCTTAAAATCCCTATATTTATAGACGTGATTAAACTTAATCACTATTTCCCCCTAAATCTACATATAATAAAACATCAAAATAACAAATTTCATAATTTTTTGGGCGAAATTAATAATTTTAAGAAATTTTACAAAATCGGATGAGATTTGAAACTTACCTAATTTTTTAGCTTTTAGCCACCAACACTGATTCAGGGTGTATCGACTGATCCAAGCAGTTGGTTTGGAGTGGGGTAGTGGTTGTTCGATCCTAGGTAGTGGTCGTTCGATTCTAGGTAGTGGTGGTTCGGTTCCAAGTGATGGTGACCCGTGGGTTTAGCCTAAATGTACTAAATGCATAGTTTTGTGTAAACTTTTCCTAAACCCTAATTTCCTTCTCAATTTTCGATTTTCTTAATTTTTTTCAACTTTCAACGGACCAAATGAGCTCATAGAATTTTCTTGCTATTTATAGATCTGTAAAGAAATTTTAAGACATTAATTAGACAAAATTTTTTACTTATCTTCTTCTACTTTTGCCTTTTAAGTGTTTTTTTTTTCTTATTGGTTAAAATTTTCTTTCCTTTCTCCTAGCTGCCACAACTTGATTTGGAGCATTCCCTGTTTCATTGATTTTTTTTCTGAATTTTCTTTAATTTTTTATAATTTTCTTTCATTATTTATTAAATTTTTAGCTAATTTCGGACAATTTAGGTAATTTCGTATATTTCTACTTACACGTAAATACATATGGGGTATAAGTAAACAGTCTTAAATATTATTTAGGTTTTTTTATGATTTTTAGTATATATATAATTTATTTCTAACGATGAGTTAGTTATTGGAATGCATTTTACGCATTTTCGATAAATAACAAGTAATATACTTAAAATTTAAAAATTTTATATTCTCTTATTTTATTACTTATTTTCTTAAATTCAAACTTATATAATCACTTTTACTAATATTTCTAGTTTTAATTTATAATTTAGGTTTGATCGGATTATTTAACCGATCACTCTAAACTTTACGTATTAAGTTTGATTCTATAGTTATGAAGTTTACATTCAGGGCTTATAGCTCCTTTGCAAATCAACTTGTTCAGCACATTGTTTTCATAAAATTATAATTTTCCTTAAAATTCAATGACTTAATTTTTACAATCTTAGAAGTATAATCACAAATTTTCAAGCTAAAACTACATTAATTGGTTTTTCAAAAACTTAACTAAAATTTGATGTGCAAGACATTTTTCTTAAGGGCCTCATATGTACACTCAAAATTTTTAAAATCTAATTGAATATTTGAATTCCTTATACAAAAATACAAGAGAAACCAAACATTAAAATTGTTGGTAAACATTTATTATTTTTTCTCTAATTTTAATAAAATCAATAAAATTAGCAACTCAACTAATGTTTGAGCTTCAACCACCGTACGGGTGAGGAAGGTTGTTGGTAACAACAGGCAATGGCTCCTACTTCAAATGGTGGTCTAACCTTACTTCCAAGTGATCACTTTTCTTAGGAACTTGTACATCTAGTCCTTTTACCCTATAATTTTTCAATTTTTGTCTTCTTACTTTCTCTCTCAATTTTCCACACTCAATAATTTTCCCAAACTCATAATTGACCAAAATTTGATCTAGAGTGTAGATGGTATTTTCTTATAGGCAAGCTTAGGGTTATTTGATTTTTTAGTCCCTTAAACATGTGTAACCATATAGATTAGGTGTTCTAAAGGGAGGTTTTCCATCCAAATATTTGTTTTTCTCTTACTGCCATGCATCCAACATGTTTCTTGAGTTGTCTAAGATTTTTTTTTTTAATTTTTCCTATTTTTATTAATTGATTTAGTAAAATTTTCCCAATTTCTAGTATTTGCGGTAATTATGGATATATATATATATATATTTATAATATTTGCGATATATATATACATGTATTTTATATATTATTTTATGTACAGTATTAATTATAATACCTCTATAATTTATCTTTAAGTGTTTATAAATTTTTGAAACCTAAGCCACGCGATATCGATAATATAATAAGAATAATATAGTAAATTTCCACTCTATAGCTATATTTTTAATATTTTATTATATTTTTAGATTTTGAACCTATGAAAATTCTTTAACTAATATTACAAAGTCATTTGTAAGTTTTTAATCTAATCGAACAACATTCTTGAATGCTCTAAATCGACTATTAAACATAATTGTACGAATACAAGTACAAGTCTCACAAATATTATATTATATTATATTATATATGTATATCACTAAACTAATCAATTAATGAAATAGTTCGTAATAAATGAATAACCTCGAGTTTGCATTACTAGTTTACACTCATTGAAAATTCAGAATATCAAAGAATAATGAGTGGCAATTCTCTGTCAGGATTAGGGGCAAAGGTGTATAAATAAAATCTAAAATTAAAGATGTCACGCATAAATGCCTATTACTAAATAATTTTACTTTAGTTGGAAGTGGTTAATTTAGTACATCTCGCATTTTTATGGAATAAAAGTTTCACAATTATGAAAACAAAAGTTATCCTTAAAAAAGATGACTCACAATTACATCTAGTTTAATGAGATGCATTTATATATTTGTTCATAGTAATATAAACATATCCACATCAATAAATTTTTGTGTGATTCTAAATAATTATAATTCTCTTTTTAAAAGGGTGCATAAGTAGCTCATTTGAAAATGCATAATCTATATGCAACTTAAAAAAAAAAAAAAAAAAAGGAAAAGGAAAAATGAAAACTCATAACCTATAAAAGTCTTATTTTAGAGGGGTTCATTCAATTGATAAGTTTTGAAACAGAATAGTGGTTATATATTATCTATTAAGGAGGGTATTGTGATAAAAAAAAAAAAAAAAAAAAAAAGAAGAAGTCATTGTTGGTACAAGAATATTTGACTAAAGGAATAATAATCTAATAAAAATAGATAACCACTCGCCCTGTGATTAAAATTAGGTATTTTGAGATGATACTCGAAATAATATGTGATATTACTAAATAATTTAATTATATGGGGGTAATACATGTTTACAATGTACGGAAAAATTGTGTAAAATTTGTTCCATAACGAAAAAAGGGGGGAAAAAATATTAACCAAGTGACTGAATAATATACCTTTTCCTTTTGATTGTCGTTGATACTTGATATGTCGTCCTTTTATGCCGTACTCCTCTGACTGCAGTAATTCATTTGTTACAGGAAATGGTCTCGCAATAGACCACTAAATAAATAAAATACATACAAGTAGCTACATACAGCTACTATTATCCAACAGCAGAACATTTATACGAACATTTGCTATCCACCAGGAAAGCATCTAGACCCAGCACACCATAACCAGCATTATCACTCTGCAGCAAGGTTAAATCTCCAAAGTAGGTTTATTAAAAACAAGCTCATCAACGTCATCACGCTGATTCTTTCCAGTCATCCAATCTGCTATCTTATTGATCTTCCATGGCACTACTTCGATCTTATAGTTGCAAAGCTGCAACATTCTTAACATTATTATTCGATATAAATAAGAAGAAATGCTGCGACTTTCGAGTCAGTAGAAATTTCGGTATAGTACATCCATTATGGATGCTACAATATCAATTTGGTCCACTTTCTTTTTTTTTTCTTTTTTTTGCAAATCCAAGCAATCAGGTTCCATCATCTGTTCTAAGGACACCTCCTATAGTTGCTTGATTTGTTAATGGCTGAACTGACCCATTGCAAATGCTTCCTCGACGAACTCCCAAAAAGACTCGATCCTCGTCCCATTCATTCCTCTCCAACCCACCTGGTTTATGAAATAAATGGAAATTTTAATAAACTTCCCTTGTTGAAACAAAGAAAGTCAGTTCTCCATATTTAGATGGAAAAGACTATATGCTCCATCCAGATTTCTCCGGAAATTTGTGTAAATTGAAATATTGATGGGGTTTAATAAAAAATGTCACTTATTTTTTCTTTCACGATAAAAAGCGATTTGGTTTGATTTTAACCAACTTCATTTAGTTTGACCTGCAAACCGAATCATAAACCTAATAGATTCTATCTAAACCGAATTATAAATATATATATATATATATATGTATCGTGTAACTTGATATGATTCAATTGGTCCTCAATTCGGTCCACCGAACAGTCGTAGTTCTATGTTTGAATATGCGTTGAAATGATCTGATTTGGAATATCAAATTAGCAAATGGACAACCCCCTCAGGTCGAAATGATAGCATATGTAACAACTATTAATTGAGTACACTGAGTTAAAGATTAAATCTGACGATCTCAGGCAACAAATTGCAATTTCACCAGAAGTTGGCGGTAAGGGGGAACCGCACAAGCTTTTCCTTCCATGAACTTCCTCATTAACTATATTTTTAAAAAAGAGAAAAAGAAAAAAATGATATTCATTCCAAAAGATAAATGGGAGTTTGTAAAAATCTTCTGAATGGAAGTTTGTACACATCTTCAATGCCGCCAGACCTCAAGGCTTCGGTTCGCCTGCCACTCCGACCCTCTTAAGCATGCTAACCAAAGCGAAACCGATGCAATCGACATGACCAACACTCGTCTCACGAAAACTTTACAATGCTTCCGGTGGTTAGAAGACATGAAAAAACTCCTATTTTATTTGTACCTCGACAAAGATTGAATACAGAAAAAGAAAAAGGTAAAATAAAAGAAGATAAAAGTTAAAAAGACAATTGGGTGAAAAACAATCCTAAGCTACATTCTCATTGAAAATTTCCCTGATGGAACATGCTAGGGATGTAGGTTGATAAACATACTTGGCTGTGCCCACAAAATACGCCACTTCCTTCTTCTCCCCCTTCTCTGTTTCTTTGCTTGCAGATAGAACTCCAAACATGGAACAGGTGAGAGACGGTTTCAGCAGAGTATACCTTCATTGTGAAAATTGGATTTACTGGGTACCAAATTTTGACAAAGCTGACTGAAACACGTCTGCAAAGGCTTGGGATGTATTCCCATCATCGGCTTTTATCTTTATTTGTGCTTTAGCTGATGATGTGTTGATTATAAACTCTACAAGGAAATTAGATGGTGCTTCTGCTTTTTGTGCAAAGAAAAAGAACTTGAAGTTTGGAGATTGACCCCCTGATGCAATACAATGTATGGAATGACATTGCATATGACGAAGCAGTGCTTGAGGCGAAGTCAGCGCAGCAACTCCTTGGGGGCTTACAGAAAATTCCTGCGACGGAGGATATGTTTCAATTGGATTAGGGAATTAGGGATGAAGTTGCACATGCACATGTTTGAAAGAAAGAACACAAAGTGCGTGGTCATTTACTATGCAAGATTGGATTTCTGCTTGAAATGTATTCCACAGGATGGTGTACACCACTTTGTAGAAATCATCAAGCAAAGAATGAGCTAAACCACTGGTACAATAAAATCAAGAGAAACCCAGACAAGTCCAGCACTATCTAACAATTCCCTTCCTTTGAGAAATAGAAGATAACCCAAATATTTAAAGTGTTACTTTAAACCCTGACAAAACCAACCAAGAAGCAGAACAGATTGCAATAAAGAAATTCGCTCGGTAAGCAAATCAAACCTGAGATAAAGATACTGATAGTTGGCGCCACTTTTGCTGAAAAGTTCCTGGGTTTAGAACAGCTTTTGAATTAAGACTCAAAGGAGGAGGAGGTGGAGGAGGTGATCGTGTGGCTGACAAACCTAGACCGAGTAGATCGTCGATAGCCAAGCTTGATGTCTGAGCTTGACTAGGAACTGTTGGATTCAAATTTACTAGTTCCCCCTGCGATTGTGAAGCTGCAAGAGATGCATCATATAAAGGAGCACTGTATGCAGAAACATTGCTGCTCAAACTCCTGCTATCTTCCTTCTCTGATGTACTTAACAGCAAATCCTTGTCATTCGCCTCAACTCGCTGTGCAGGAACAACATTTTCTGCTGGGTCTGCCCCAACAGATATGTGACCAACTTCATCTGAGAACTCAAATGGGCCGCGATGCTCCTTGTCAGTAAACATGTAAGATGGCTGCAAGCATTTTTAACTAAATTAATTCAAACGTCCTTAGAACAAAGAGGTATGACTATACATCAAACTTTTATCAGTTCAATCATATTAAATTTCACCACTTATGTTGCATGGCCCATGCCTACAATAATACTATAGCACTGTCAAAGTGAAATGAATTGCAGGTATATCAAAAAAGTTCTCGCTAGACAAATCAACATGAAAACTCCTCTTTTGATGTTAAAGCTTAAGTTGAATAAGCAGTTGAGCTCTTGAAAAGTCTATAAATAGGGGAAGTTAGTTAGTAGAAAGTTAGTCATTTTTTTCCCAAGAGAGAGATTGTATGAGCAGAATTGCTCATGTTTTAGTTAGGATGGGATAGTGCTCAAGGACCTTCTTCATTGAAGTATTAGGGTTTTCAGTTTTCTTCCATAAAAATCAATAAAATGTTTAGATTTTGTCTTGTAATTCTTCCAATTCTTTTTTTCTTTTTTTTGGCGCCAAAGTAATTCTTCCAATCCATATCAATAATAATGAATTGTTCCATATCCTTTTAAACATGTTGTGGAAAAGCAATACAAAAGAAGGTTGAACTTGAAAATTGGAGATCCAAAGAAAATGCCTGGCAAAGATGGGGTTGGATGGAGTGCATCAACCATATTTGTTCATCTCTCTTGAACAGAATTCAAATAGTACCTTTTGATACACGACAGATAGACTATTAAATTCGTCAAATATGCGATCTTTGACTTCACTACTTTGAGTATCGGCAAAGACAGAAACAGCTTGTTTTGGAGGGTTCACCACACGTTCTGCAGTGGATACATCGCACTGTAGAAGTCTGTAGTAGAGCAAGGCCCTATCATGAACATCCTGTAATAGCAGTGTCATCAGAAAACTTGAGGCAACAATCATAAGTTGCAGCCATTATGTGTCAAAGAACCGCACCTGATGAAAGTCAGCAAGACCAGCAGCCAGGGCAGCCCCAAGCGCTTTCTGAGTCTCTGGAGGCCTCTTGAAGAAACATTTCATTACAGCTGTTAGCAGATGCAAACGAACCTGGGGAAAAAACCAAATCCGTGTAAATGAAGTAATTAGTTTCATATATCTCCACATTCGATCAGAATATCACAATTTTGAGCTACCCCTTCTAGATCCAATTTGATAAAGCAAAAACATTATCAAGATCAAAATGCAAGAGACATGTATCCATGTGATGCAATAAAAAAAGCCAAAGTTAACTCCTCTATGAGCCTTTACTCTTGATGGTTGCACACAACATGAAAAAGAAATTTACACAAATTTATTTCCAACAATCCCCTAAATTAGGTTAATTAACCCAGAAGAATGCAAAGCAGTAACAAAAATTGTATGCAAATGAATATAATTCAGACAATGCATACTGCAACCACCCACTCTATAGCATATACTGAAATGTAAGGCCTGTGCAATGGTTAAGGGAATAAAATATAGAAAAACCTATACTTCCAAAAGTTAAAAATTGATTTATATTTGCCAAGGAGAAAAGGAAAGATAAACAAATTAAACTACCTCAGCAGAATGTTCTTCATCCCAATTATCTACTGAGCTCTCCAACACGTATGGGGCATCCTGCATGTCCTGCGAATATTCCCCCAACATCCATATCAAGGCTGCTTTTGCCTTTGGCTCCTGAACATTTTTGCTACTAATGTTCCCAACAACAGCAATGCAATCGTGGCTCCATTGTGGATACTTCCTCAGCAAATCTTTTACTAGAACCTGCATAATGCTCCAGAAAAAGCTTCAATCAATCACTTTCCTGTTAGTGAAAAGTCATATATCTGTCTAAAAATATTTGAAAACTACAGACTCATTAAGATATCAACAGGGGTCCAGACATTACCAAAGTTTCAGCAGTAACAAAATCCTTTTCCATTTCTAGAAATTGAAGCAGCCTGTCCACAATAGCATTTACATCATACTGCTGAAGTGCGATTTTTCCAACCGCTCGAATTGACTCTCTGGCAATAGGAATGTCAACATTTGCAGCATATTCACACAATTCTGTCACTGTAATAGACGCAAAATACAATGTTAGAAAGCAGAAAATGGACCCAACAGTACTTCAGCATATTTTCCCTAGTCAAGCTAGGGATAAGTTTCCTTACCAATTTCATATGTATTGCCCTCGTTTGCAACAGCTGTCAGCATTTCAAGTTTCAATTTCTTCACATAGAAGGGTTCATTGTACTGGCAGTAGAAGTGTTTGTAGTCTGAGGAAAACAAAATTGGTGCACGCATCACCAAAAGATGTAAATGGCTTAAAACCGCATAAGATTGCTCTGGACTGCCGGAGCTCACAAGTGTTAGCAAGGGGGCTTTGATACGCTCATAGACCTAAACCACAAAATTTCTGTAACTTAAGTAAAATATTGAGCAAGCATATACAACTCAAGTGAAATCCGCACCAATATGAGCATCTGCACAGGTTTGAATACCAGGAAAAAACCATTTTGAAAAACTGTTGTATAAAATAAGGGCTCAAGGTACACAGAGCTTGCCGGCTAAAGAATGTAAGAGGAGGAGAGAGGACACATATGTTCCCAGTCTCAGGGATGCATTTTGCAAGGAGGCCGCTTCTGTGCCTTAAAACCATAACACACAGGTCACTGAAGGAGCAACTTAATCATTGTGTCAAGGCTAATCCTCCAAACTTTTTTTTTTTTTTTTAATTTTTTGCAAGTAGCCCTTATATAAAGTGATAAATGAAATAACAAACTGCCCAAATTAACCAAACATGCTAAAGCTGAGAATGCTCCTCCATTGACCATTATCCTATTATCAATCATCAAGGAAAAGAAGCACTTTTTTCTATTTTATAGACTGAGAAAATGAATTTTTCCACTCACACCTTAATTGATAATGCACAACCTTTTAAAAGAAAAGTGAAACATACAGCAAAGGCAATACAGGCAATAACATCTCTACAGCAGTGCTAACTTTCCCAAACCAAACAAACTGGAACATAGTAACTCGATATCTATGGCAGCAAAATGCCAAACATAATTTATTAACGAGATAAATCTACTAGAAGCACCCAAACTTTCATATTTTTTCATTTTAGTATCTAAACTTTAAACTTATTTATTTTAATATTCCAACTTTTTAAATAAAATAAATTGGTATCTCTATTATAATTGCCGTTATAAAGAATACTTATTTATTTCATTTTAGAAAGTTAAAGAACTAAAATTAAATAAAAAATAAATTTTGAGCATTAAAATGAAAATAAAATGAAAGTTGGTTTACTTATATTATTATTATACTATTTTATAATAACGACAGTTATAACGGAGATACAAATTTGTTTCTTTTAAAAAGTTAGGATACTAAAATGAATGAGTTTAAAGTTTAGGTATTAAAATGAAAAAATAAGAAAGTTTAAGTACTCATACTAACTTCATTCCATTTATTACCACTTGTTTGAATAGACAAAAAAGAGTTTGATAGGCACCTGCTGATGTACATCTGTCATTGACAGGGTCAACTGAAGAAACACCTTAATGGTAGCTAAGACAACAGCACCATTTGCATGCTGAAGCCTATCTTCAAGGAGATTCATGATGTCAAAAATCTCATTGGTATCTGTGGGTACATATTTAGTAACTAACTCCAGAACAAGACATTGTGCCCATTCACTAAATTCCTTGATCCTGCATCGTGAACAAAGAGAAACCAAAGGCCAAATGTTATGGAGCTCACCACCGATGGAGAGTTTGCATTGCTCAAATGGAAGCAATGAAGATCCACTAAGAATTACATTGGTTTTTGTGGGTGATTACAGAGTTAAAGCATCCTCATAGCATACTCATCAACTTACACTGGGGAAAGAACATTAAACATATCAGTCAAATGAGCAACTAATCATACAGAACCGATTAACTTTTCTGGAAGTTATCAAATTTTTCAATTGAATTGTTTGAATACATGACTGCTTTAATACTAGTAATATAAATGTTTCCTCAATACAGATAAACGCTTTCCCTTCTGCATTTAACCACCCAGACAGCACCCCTATTAGGTGGAGCAATATACCTTTTTTCTTTTGGGAGAATACAGGGGCATGACAGTAGTTGACTGGTTACTTCTAGGCAAATGAACTGGCCCACCATGCCATGCACTGGTAAAATCCAGTTTTCATTGTTTATGTAGCCCCAAGAAATATAGGTCTTAAACTTAGACTTCATGTCATTTATTGTGGAAGTTCCTAAAGCTAAGAGTACCTTACTGAAAGTTCCTTCCAGCCATAAACTTAGACTTCATGCCATTTATTGTGGAAGTTCCTAAAGCTAAGAGTACCTTACTGAAAGTTCCTTCCAGCCATTCCCACCCTAATGGCTGGAAGGAACTTTCAGTAAGGTACTCAAAATGCACGTCAGATATACCACTCTATGGGATGGCACAACCCCCCTTAGGGTAGTACTACCACTGAAAGAATTTTTTACCAAAAGAAAAAGAATGGAAAAACAAGAAAAGATCCGATTGGGTGATTGACGTCTCTCTCTTTTTTTTTTTTTTCATTTTTCACTTTCAAGGGTCACCCTAAGGGGGCTGTGACATCCCCATGGGATAGTGGGTGGATAGGTCGAATGACTCATCTATAGTGGTGGGTCATGGCCCACAAGCCTTTATGCAATTCCACCCACCCTCAGCTACAGTAGCATTGATTTGACTACCGTTTTTTCTTTTCTTTTTCTGCATTTGTATTATTTTATTATACTTTATATGATTAGATATATTTAATAATATTATTTTATTAAATTAATTATTATAAACCAATCAAAAGATGGCACATGCCCCATAAAAACATAAATATACTGTGAAAAAACATAGGTCATAAGTTTATAGAAGCACCAAAACACAGTCCATGTTTTCATAATTTTCACTCAATATTACCATGTTACATGTCAATTTCAGCTTGTTCATGTTTGTATATCATAGGTGACAAGTAATAACTACCATGAATTGTCATTTCATTTTTCTTTGTATGCATCCTGTCTGAACAATAACTTCAAAATGCCATTCATCTTCCTCTGAATTACAAGTGAAGTTTTCCTACTAGAAGACACCATTTAGAACACAAAATGAATGCTTTCACTCGGTTTTCGTTTATTTATTAATTTAAAAAAAAAAAAGAACTGGTCGTTTTTCTTCTTATAACCACCCTCCCTCACATAAAAATCAGGCACAAACATTTTACATAAAAACTCAACATTGGTTATCATGCAATCAATTCTTTGAAGGGTATTCTCTGTTCAGCACTTAGAAGAAAGATCTTAGTTTCAGAGTTTCACACACAACTCATGAGTATAAGGCTCAATATTGCGGTGGGAAGCAATACCTATTCAACTGGCGAAATATAATTTGTTTGCTAACCAAAGCATCTCTCTCCCTTGATGCTTCCTCGGAGTTGCTTGCTTCTGCACTCCAAATCTCTTGTAGAGTGGATAAACAATTTGCTACTACCTGCTTCATGAGAGCATAAGTAAATGAAAAGGAGGACCTTGATAAAATAAGTAAATACTGCTGCCACTTAAAAGAAGACAAGGTAAATGAAAAGTTGTCCTTAAAAGGTCAGACAAAAGGGAAAGCATGTCACACCTGTGTATCAGGGTCATTTAACATCAAATGTTTCAGGGTTGCTGGAAAGTCAGCGTCCATGCATGTTGAGGCAGATATATGATAAAGTTTTAGAACTCCAATCACAGCCACCATTCTTACATAACTATTGCTGTCCTTCAACCCTGAACCCAATGGGCCAACCAAATACTCCACCAGATTTGCAACCCTAAGGGAACACAAGCTCCGTAAAGCAAGTCCTCGAATCATTGGGTCTTCATCTTTACAATCTCTCTGAAGAAAGTTGATTGTTAACAATGCAAGATCTGGATTAACCTTGGCATAGTTCCCAACATAGAGATAACACATTTTCTTCAACACAATGTCTGAAGTCGCTGAGCACATCACCATCTCGCCAAATACGGATGACACATCAATGCCAATGGTCATATATGATATTACTTTCTTGAACAAATCACGCTTGGAGTCATCAACACCAGGAGCTCGACTGCCAGCAAGTTGCCGCAATTGTGATTTCAAGTCTGTCACTTCACTTTTTCTGGAAAGAAGGACTCAAAAGATAGAATAGTCATTAACTTTGAAGAGCAGTGTGTCGCCATACATTTCAATTATGGGAAAAGTGCCAAAATGGTCCAGAACTTCTTCTTTTTTTTTTTCTTTGGGGGGTGTGTTCAATAAAGTCCTACACCTTCTTTAAGAGCTTGCAATTCAACCCATTTCATATACCTGGCTTGATTGGAGGTATGACACCTAGCAAGCCATACATGCAAGATGTGACTCATTTGCAAGCTTTTAACGAGGTTTAAGACATGTGAATGCTTTAAAAGGTTTTACAGTTGATTGCAAAAAATATCAAAGGCTAACAGCTAAAATTGCACTTATATTATACCTCTAATAATCAATAATTTCCAAGAACATCTTAACATGCAGTTTTCTCAATATTATGTCAGTCTGTCACAACATGCGGGCTTACGGCAGGTCCATCACTGTAAATTCAATAATCAAAA
The DNA here is from genome assembly GCA_024138015.1 of Lumnitzera littorea. Classification (NCBI taxonomy): domain Eukaryota; kingdom Viridiplantae; phylum Streptophyta; class Magnoliopsida; order Myrtales; family Combretaceae; genus Lumnitzera; species Lumnitzera littorea. The sequence goes on from JAMXBB010000007.1 coordinate 102,880,700, forward strand.
CCAGACAGCAAGATAGATTTCTTGTTTCACTCAATAGAGCCAGCAGTATCGATCCCTTTACTCCATTGCAGTTAATCACTTGTCATTTCCTTCATAAAGTTATCAAGCACATTACTACAAGGTCTTCATTATGTTTTTTATCATATTTTAGAACTATCATCACCTCTCACACATCATTTCCAAAATGACTGCCAAACGGCCCCACCTAATGGCCAAAATCTTTCCTGCCTATCGAAAATGATTCTCCTCATCTATATTAATTCCCATTTATCTCAATTTTCTTAATGTTGATTGATGTGCCCTTCATTCTGTTTTTGCATAAGAGTAATGGATATAAATATTCTCTAAAACTACAGATGTAAATATTCAGTTTTCTCATTCAGCATTCTCAAACCTTCTAGACCAAAATCACTCTCATGGACAACATTGCCTTTACTGCAATCCAAGTGACAGAATCCCCTTAAGCATGAGCTTATTGTAGGATAACTTTTGTTCCTAAAGGACTTCTTTATCTCAGGAACCCTACTTGGAAAACAAATCCATTTCTCACCATATATTCCAGAACAACTTTGAAGAGCAAATACTGGCTACTCTCTTTTTACCTGTTATTTTTTTCTTTCTTAGCTACAGTCAAATCTATGTCAACACCAATATATTTGCTGCTGTACTTCGAAAAATTCTCCACAAAAATCTCTAGTTGCTCTCCTTGTTATCCTGTCTGCATGCCCTTGCATTTTCAATACCAAATAACCATTATCTAGCTTAGCTCTTAGTTTCTAAGACCATATAATTTTCACAATTTTCAGATTTTCCAATCAAATGCTGTATATTAAAATGGTATGACATTGAAAAATGCAAATCCATTAATGCCCTCAATAAGAAACACTTGCACGGTAAGTAGTTATGTTAGAAGAAGGGGGTGACCAACAAGTACCTCGATTGGAAACTCGACAGAAGAAACTCTCAAATTTATGTATCTCTAGAAACATGATTTTGGATCACAAGAGTAATGATACGGGTCTAATGCAGATGGTGCAACCAAGTGGGATAAGGCTCTGTCATTGTTTTTATTGTTGCGTGGAAAACCGATAATGTTTCGGTTGTGTATCATGATACAAAGTTTCAAAGTAAAGGAATCTGGTTTTATATGGAAATTATATTCTCTGTCATCTTAAAGAAAGAAGTACTCTACTCTTCCACATCTTAACCTTCCTCAAATCGTTGCCCAAGGGCATGATATTTGTCATGTCAATCAGGACCTACTGATTGTTTAAATTTTTTTTCAGGCAAGTAATTCAAGACAGCTAGTAAATAGAATCCTTCACATTCAAAATACAAGTAGGGACTGATGGATATATCAAATCTCTGGCAAATTGTCCAGTAAACACGCTATCACAAAACGTATAATGGTCAAAAACTTATGCTATACATAACTAACGGATGTTGATCTGTGTATACTGTAACTTTCAGAAAAAAAATTAAACCAAATCCGGAGATAGGAAGTTCCTTTTCAATCCCCCAACTCTCTTCCCCACCACAACACCCCACCCACCGTGCCACACACCACCCCCCCCC